>PVKC010036474.1:0-13204 GCA_004027635.1 Crocidura indochinensis
TTGTTTTTTGGTTTTTGGGTCACACCCAGCAGTGCTCAGGGGTTACTCCTGGCTCCATGCTCAGAAATTGCTCCTGGCAGGCACAGGGGACCATATGGGGCACCGGGATTCGAACCAATGACCATTTGCATGAAAGGCAAATGCCTTACCTCCATGCTATCTCCCGGGCCCCCAAAAGTAATTCTTAAGTTCTGCACCCATTATACCTAGGTAGTGTGAATAAAGAAAGAAAAACTAAGGGGTTGTACAGCTTTTGCACTCGCTTTCTCTCCCTCTTTCCCTCTCAATCACCCTCTCCCTCTCTCACTTCTTTATTCTCCTCATATTTCCTAAATAAAATCATTTTACTTCACAGACTAGATTTGAAGAGTAAAAATATTTCAAAATAATAAACAAATATATTAAATTCACAATAATGACACTCAAAGATCAAGAAAAACCTTTTGTTGAGGCTTAATAGAGCTCTTCGTAGAGCCAGGATGGGCTCTTTGGCTCTGTAGGAATTCTGAGTCATTTCGAGTCGAGCTGCCCAGTTCAGGGAGTCCTCCTGAAAACTGTCACCCAAAGACTGGTGAAACAGTGGTTTGATGCTATGCTCCAACTCACATAACATGTGCAACCTGAAAATAGAGAATAACTGACTACAGTAAAATGTTAGCAGATTTCAGTCTTATTCAGCTATTTATCAAGGAGGTACTTTTATTTAGGAGAAATTTAGCAAAATATGTTGGAGACTGCTTGGCATTACTAAAAGCCCTTTTCTAAAAGCAAAGATGGGGTCTCTGACATCTGAGCTAAAACTGTTTACATGACAGGCGGCTGCATAGCAGCTGCGGCTTCTCCCTTGTCCTTAGACCTAAAGAAAAGGGAGCTTTAACCACACACCAAGATGTTCTAGTAAAGTTATGACATGCGGGCCTGGGTGGAGATTAGATATTACACTTTGTTGAACAAGAACAATATGCATTCTGTAACTAATGAATAATAACCCTGTAAAGTTAACTATGTAAAATAGTACATCACTGTAGATAGTTACTGATGTTTCAGGAATGCTGCCCCTATTCCTTTGTTTGGCTTATACTATAAAAGCTTGCCTTCCCCAAA
The DNA here is from genome assembly GCA_004027635.1 of Crocidura indochinensis. Taxonomy (NCBI): domain Eukaryota; kingdom Metazoa; phylum Chordata; class Mammalia; order Eulipotyphla; family Soricidae; genus Crocidura; species Crocidura indochinensis. The sequence continues at coordinate 1,105 of PVKC010036474.1, forward strand.
TAAAATCGAACTCTTGATTGGACCCATTAGTCTTGAGTCTCATTATTATTTCCCAGCCCCTCTTTTCATTTCAGGTCGGCGTCCTCTTCGTGACTCGTGACTTACTATCGTGACCTCCAGTTCTCCTGCAGGCCGGGACCCGGGGGGTCCCAAAAATATACTATTAGTAGACATACAAAACAGTAATTTTTTTCAAAACTAGATATAAACACCAATGAATGCTATTCTAAATATTTAAAATTTTGCTATGATTTTCAAATTCCTATTAATATTAGGCATATTCAATTCAAATATTAAAAAAATGAAACTATAAAAGTACAAATTCATGGGCCCGGAAAGATAGCACAGTGGCATTTGCCTTGCAAGCGGCCAATCCAGGACCAAAGGTGGTTGGTTCGAATCCTGATGTCCCATATGGTACCCCGTGGCTGTCAGGAGCTATTTCTGAGCAAACAGCCAGGAGTATCCCCTGAGCACTGGCAGGTGTGGCCCAAAAACCAAAAAAAAAAAAAAAAAAAAAAGTACAAATTCATGAAAAATCAGCAAAAATATTTGCTTTTTCTGCTAGTACTACAATTGTAAGAAGTTGTACCATAGTAGATAACAATAAAAAGTTAAAAAAGAAATGTGATTTTGGTTTCATTTTCCTCCTAAGAGTGACAGAAACTAGCTTTTACTAAACGTTCTTTTTTCTTTTGGTTTTGAACCACACCTGGCAGTGCTAAGGGGTCACTCCTGGCTCTCTGATCAGAAATCACTGCTGACATGATAGCTCAGTGCTAGGGCATTTGCCTTGCACGTGGCCGACTAGGATGGACCCAGGTTTGATCCCTGTCATCCCAGATGGTCTCCCAAGACTGCCAGGAGTGATTTCTGAACACACAGCCGGAGTAACCCCTGAGCACCACCAGGTGTGGCCCAAATAAAAAAGCAAACAAACAAATCACTCCTGGCAGGTTTGGGGGACAATATGGGATACTGGGAATCAACCCTGGGTCAGCTTTGTGCAAGGCAAATGACCTACCTGCTGTGTTATCGCTCCAGCCCTCTACTACAAACCTTTGAGATACCTCCTCAACCCCATTAAAGCAATGTTTTAAAACTAGGGTAATTATGAGGTAAAAGAAAAGAACCATTTTGTATAATTATGCATGATACCAAATCAACTATCTCTAATAAAAATATTCCAAAATGGGGCCAGAGAGATAGCATGGAGGTAGGGCATTTGTCTTGCATGCAAACGGAAGGCAGTTTGAATCCCAGCATCCCATAGGGTCCCCCGAGCCTGCCTGGGCAATTTCTTAGTGTAGAGCCAGGAGTAACTTCTGAGCACTGCCGGGTGTGACCCAAAAACAAACAAATAAAAAAAGAATGTTCCAAGACTAGGAATCAATGATTAGGGATGGGGGGTGTTTGGGCCACATCCGTTGTCGCTCAGTGGTTATTCCTGGCTCTGTGTTCATAAATCACTCCTGGCTCTTGGCAGGTTCGGGTGGGGCTGGGGGTATCAAACCAGTGTCTGTCCTGGGTCAGCCGCTTGCAAGGCAAATGCCCTACCACTGTACTACCACTTTGGCCCCAGAATCAATGATTTATAATAAAAGTTATAGTTTAGGAATATTTAAATCACATGAACACGGAAGTTTCAAAATACCTCACAATATATTCGTATCCTCGTTGGTAAGAGCCTCTTTCAAAGCTTGCAGCTGAAAGAGGTACAATCTGTTCAGCTCTCACTACTTTCAATGTGTCATAAAAAGTTTTCGTGTCTCTTTTTTTGGCTGATAATAGTAGCTGTCCCAGTCTGACACTCCAGGATGTAGATCTTCCATCTGAAAAACAAATGGCAAGTTAAGAATGGTCAGAATAAGCTTAACTTGTCAGGGGTGATTTTTGAGCACTAAGTCTGGAGTAACCCCTGAGTGCCACTGGATGTGGCCCAAAAACAAACAAGCAAAAGAAGGTTCAGAGCTAGAGTAATAAGGTGGAGAGGGTGATTGTTGTGTATACTTGTCTTGCATTCAGCCGACCCAGGTTTGATTCCTGGCACTACACATGGTTCCCCGAGCACACTAGAAATGATCACTGAGCAGTGTCAAGAGTAAGCTCTATTGGGTGTGGCCCCCAAACTAAAATAAATACAAATATATAATAAAAACATGTTGAAAGATTAATTAAGAATTTAGTCAGGGGGCCCGGGAGATAGCATGGAGGTAAATAAAGCATTTGCCTTTCATGCAAAAGGTCATCGGTTCGAATCCCGGTGCCCCATATGGTCCCCCGTGCCTGCCAGGAGCAATTTCTGAGCATGGAGCCAGGAGTAACTCCTGAGCACTGCTGGGTGTGACCCAAAAACCAAAAAAAAAAAAAAAAAAAAAAAAAAAAAAATTTAGTCAGCTACTTATGTTTGAATATGTATCCCATATTAGAATTGCTTATAATTTAAAATGCAATTTTACCTGCTGACAAATAGTTTTCAACCAAATCCCACTGTGACAACTTCCAAGCTGCTTCCACTCTGTATGTGTTTAATTCATCTGTCCATTCAGACCTATTAAAAGCAAACACAACAGGAAAGCACTTACTGATTTAAATTAAAAGTTGCATTTAGAGATCGTTCCTTTCTCCAAAACCAGTATTTTCAATATTTATGATCAAGCCACTCAAGATACACTCCTCAGCAAATTAAACTATCATGTATTAAAACAGAATTCATGCCTCAATAATTAAAAAGTATAACTTCATGTTAAGACTGGCTTAACAACAACGAAAAACAAGAAAAGAATCACCTGAATATATAGACACTTTACATTAAAGACAAAATATATAGAAGCTAATGGGATGAATGAGGGGTAGTTCAAAGTACACATGACTGTAAGAACATAAACACATAAACAAGTTACAAGTAATATGTTACTGGTATAACAAAGGCTACAAAATTAGTTACCAATAAAACCTTATATTTTTACTATTTAAGTCACTTTAAGATTGTGATCTAAAACCAGAACGATATAGGTTTTTTTCCTAAATATATTACTTATGCAACATAAAGACATCTGGTGATATTTTGGATAATGATGACACAGAATAAGTAAGACATTCCCTATTTTTCTTTCCTTTTTTTTTTGTTTTTTGGGCCACACTCAGTGACGCTCAGGGGTTACTCCTGGCTATGCGCTCAGAAGTTGCTCCTGGCTTGGGGGATCATATGGGAAACCGGGGGATAGAACTGCGGTCCATCCTAGGCTAGTGCAGGCAAGGCAGGCACCTTACCTTCAGCACCATGCCCGGCCCCCCTATTTTTCTTTATATTAATCACACCATTTAAAGATCCACTATCCTTTCAAGATATATAAAAACTCAGAGTCCCCTAATTACACACAAGGCTATCACTGCCCCCAGATGATTTTCTTTTCTTTTCTTTTTTGGTTTTTGGGTCACACCCGGCAGCGCTCAGGGGTTACTCCTGGCTCTATGCTCAGAAATCACCCCTGGCAGGCACGGGGTACCATATGGAATGCCAGGATTCGAACCACTGTCCTTATGCATGAAAGGCAAATGTCTTACCTCCCAGATGATTTTAGTACCCCCTAAGCCATGTTTTTTTTTTTACCTACTCTGAAAAATGTTGTAGAAACTGGGCTATTATTTTATTATCTAATAACCTAACCTAACAACCTAATATTATTATATAATAACCTAAAAGGCACATATAACCCCATGTTATAAAGAATGCCAAGTGACTCAGAGAGGATGGATGAATTCACTTCTAAAGACCTCTTTGAGAGGCCTGAGGATAGCTCAATGGGGCATACCTTTTTGCAGATATGAGACTATCAGTCTGATCCCTAGCTCCACCACAACAAGTGTGATCCTTAGGACAACCACCTAATAGGCAATCTCCTGAATACCACAAGCAAATGTGTGTAAGCACCACAACTAAAGTGTAGAAACTTCCGCACCCATCAAAATTGAAGACTGCAAAAGTACCACAATCAAATTCGCAACTCTTCGCATTACACCCCAGGTATAAATATCAAAATACCAAAACTGTAGGATAAAAATCTGAGTAAAATATTAGAATTTGGGGCCGGAGAGGTGGCGCAAGTGGTAGGGCATTTGCCTTGCATGCGCTGACCTAGGACAAACCGTGGTTTGATCCCCCAGTGTCCCATATGGCCCCCCAAGCCAGGTGCGATTTCTGAACATATAATCAGGAGTAAACCCTGAGCGTCACTGGATGTGGTCCAAAAAACAAAAAAAATTATTAGAATTTGCTATATAATGGGCAAATTTTATATCAAATATTATTGCAATAAAAAGTACCAAATGACAGTGAGAAGCAAGTGAGAGGACTCATCCCCGTAAATGATGGCATTTATAGGAATGGTTCTTTAGGGGCCGGAGAGATAGCATGGAAGTAAGGCGTTAATGGTTCAAATCCCGGTATCCGAGCCTGCCAGGAGCGATTTCTGAGTGTAGAGCCAGGAGTAATCCCTGAGCGCTGCCGGTTGACCCAAACCCCCCCAAAACAAACAAACAAAAAAACAAAACCCACGAATGGTTCTTTAGGTAAGGCATATTCACTAATTTTGGAGAAGTGTTTGTTTAAATACTAACATCTTCTCTCTGAGAAAAACAAGTTCTTCAGTAACCATCTGTTCCAATGATAGAACATCTTGGGGCAAAGAAAGAGCTAGAGCACATACTGTAGGAGCTATGTATGGTTTTACCTATAGTACCACATGGTTATCCCTACCCCAAGCACCACTAAACCTGTGCCTACCATGTCCCCTAAGAAGACTGCCATTGATACAGTCTCCTATACTGAATATTGACACTTGTTTCATAGCCCAACGACCAGGGAAAAGAACATATATAAAATACTCAAGATACAAAGAAAAGACAAGAGTCCAAACATTCCTATGTGCATCAACAAGAAACTTGACACTTCAGCTTAAGTCATAACAAACTTGCCCAAATTTTTGCAATCTCTTTACTAATAAGGTCTCAATCTGGAGAGACAAATCTAAAGTACATAACTGTTGGGCTAGAGATAAAGTTCAATGACCTGATTGCAAGCTTCACATGTAAGAGCTCCAAGTTCAAGCACTGACACTGCCTGCCTGGTACCCAAGTACTAATATGGGGGTAGCTCCTGTGCACCACTGGATGTGTTAGGTCTCTGCCCCTATCACCCCCCCAAAAAGAATAAGATGAGAAAATTGCTCTGCAAAGTTTCAGCCATCATTTAAAAAAATATCATAAATATACAATTATGTGTCCAAATAGGAGATTCTCTGTTCTTAGGCATTGCAGATAGGTGATTTTCATGTTAAAATTTGGAATATGGGACCCGGGAGATAGCATGGAGGTAAGGCATTTGCCTTTCATGCAAAAGGTCATCAGTTCAAATCCCGGTGCCCCATATGGTCCCCCGTGCCTGCCAGGAGCAATTTCTGAGCATGGAGCCAGGAGTAACCCCTGAGCACTGCCGGGTGTGACCCAAAAACAAAACAAAACAAAAAAATTTGGAATACAGAGAAACTTGACTTAGAAGAGCTACATTGGGGCTGGAGAGGTAGCACAGCAGTAGGGCATGTAGATGATCCAGGATGGATGGTAGTTTGAGTCCCACCATCCCATACGAGCCTTCCAGGACTGATTTCTGAGCACAGAGCCAGGAGTAACTCCTGAGTGCTGCTGGGTGTGACCCAAAAACCAAAAACAACAACAACAACAACAACAACAAAAAGAAGAGCTACATTCAAAGTGATTTAATTAAAAACAGAGGTCTATGGGCCTGTGTACTCTTTGTTTAAATCAAGATTCACCCCTTTTTATCAGATCTCATTACTATGATAATCAGAGTTTGTTACAAGGCATCTTCAAGAGCAGAACTGTCTTTAGTCACTGTCTAAACAAGGAGAACTGTGAAGTTTTAGTTTATCAATCCTTTAGAAAAAATTCCAGGTAATCTAAAGTGGTATTCCATAAACTAGTCACAAAGTTTACCCATATGAACATAAAAAGTAACTGGTGCCAATAATCCAAGTAGAACTTAGATAACCTTTGGGAGTACCAATAATAAATAAGCTCTGACGTTTTCTACCTTTTCTTTTTTTTTTTTGGGGGGGGTGGTGTTACACCCAGCAACGCTCAGGAGTTACTCCTGACTCTAAACTCAGAAATCGCTCCTGGCAGGCTTGGGGGACCATATGGGATACCTGGATTCGAACCACCGTTCTTCTGCATGCAAGGCAAACTCTTTACCTTCATGCTATCTCTCCGGCCCCTGAAATTTTGTATCTTTTTTTTTGGGGGGGGGGCATACAAGTTTGATGCTCAAGGGTTACTCCTGGCTAAAGCGCTCAGAAATCGCCTCTGGCTTGGGGGGACCATATGGGACACTGGGGGATCGAATCACGGTTCTTCCTTGGCTAGCACTTGCAAGGCAGATACCTTACCTTTAGCACCACCTCACCAACCCTAAAATTTTCTATCTTAAAGTAAATTTAACTAAAGGGTAACTCTTTGGTTGGAGGCTAAACTAGACAGATCAATGAAAATTCAGGGTAAAAAATGTTTTTGCTGCTTATCTTCAATACCTTGAAATCATAAAAGATTCAGTGACTTGAGCAATCATTACTTCAACCCAATCACTAAGTAAAAATTCTCCAAGTATAGTAACAAATTCTCAAATACAGTAATGAAAGAAAATGATTCTTTAAAAAAAATATATTACCTGTTAGCATGCACTCCATTCACCTGAGTGATTACAGTGGACAGTTGACCAAGACCTAACATGGATTTCACTACACCATGATAATGCCCGATCTAGAAAATTAGAAATATTTAAAATAGCAATCATCATAATAAATATATCTTGGAAACAAAAAGCAGCTTAGCTGATATCCATTTAAATAAGTTACTGAACTCATTTAGACAACCCTTTTTAGTTTATGCCTTATTATGCAGAACCACTGAACAATGCCTTAAATGTAACTGGATAATTATAAAACATATGAACAACCTAAAAAGTCTCAAATATGGGGTGTTGGGTCACACCCGTCGACACTCAGGGATTACTTCAGGCTCTGTACTTCAGAAATTGTTCCTGGCAGGCTCAGGGAGCCATATTGGATGCCAGGGATAGATAGGCCGGATGCAACGCAAACACCTTACTGTTGTGCTATCACTTGGGCCCCGTCTCAGATTTTTTTTTTTTTTTTTTTGGTTTTTGGACCACACCCAGTGACGCTCAGGGGTTACTCCTGGCTATGTGCTCAGAAGTTGCCCCTGGCTGGCCTGGGGGACCATATGGGGCACGGGGGATCGAACCGTGGTCCGTCCAAGGCTAGCACGGTAAGGCAAGCACCTTACCTTCAGCGCCACCGCCTGGCCCCCAGATTTTTAAGTTTAAGGCTTCTACATACTTAGTATAAGTTTTGGTTTATATCAAATAAATATTCTAATTTTTTTTTTTTTTTTTGGTTTTTGGGTCACACCCGGCAGTGCTCAGGGGTCACTCCTGGCTCCATGCTCAGAAATTGCTCCTGGCAGGCACGGGGGGCCATATGGGGCACCGGGATTCGAACCGATGACCTTTTGCATGAAAGGCAAACGCCTTACCTCCATGCTATCTCCCGGGCCCCAATATTCTAATATTTTTAATGACTTTATATTATTATTCCTCACATAAAAATTAAAACGCAAAGGTTACAATGTTAATATAGATTTTGGGCTTCAGTAATTAAAAATTAAATAGATCATAATATTTAAAATTAAAACTAAGGACTCTGAGAGATAGCACAGGAGTAGGGTGTTTTTACGTTTTACTCAGCCAACCCAGGACAGATGGTGGTTTTATTCCCATTCCTGGCATTGAAAGTGACTCTCATTCACGTAGGAGGAATCACAGTTATTTGGAATTAGAGGGATGTTTGAAATCAAATATCTTTGGATTTTTTTTGGTGGGGGTGGTTTGGGTCACACCCAGTGGTACTCAGGGGTTACTCCTGGCTTTATGCTCAGAAATCGCTCCCGGCAGACTCGGGACCATACGGGATGCCGGGATTCAAGCCACTGATCTTCTGCATGAAAGGGAAACACCTTACCTCCGTGCTATCTCTCCGGCCCCTGGAATCAAATATCTTTGAAATAATCTAACTTTGGTCTCTAATTCTAGAAATTTAAAAACTCAAGTTTGGAGATTGAAGAAAAACACTCAAGCATAGTTTAATGTTTTCCAGACTTGTTTAAACCAAGACTTCCAGAGTTTCTAATTTCTGGGTATTTTTCTGATGCCATTTCAGCATTATCTTACCTGGTCTGGTTCTAGCTGGATAGCCCGATCATAACAAGCAGTGGCATCTCTCAGTAAGCCAATGCTTTCATGTTCAAGGATCTGTTCTTTCAGAGATGGTTCTGCCTTTCGAATTGCACTGACTCCAGCCACTCCATCTGGCTCATGCATAGCAGCATACAATTTCTTTTACCAACCATTAAAACAAAAATCAGAAATAAAGCTATTAGACTACCAGTTTATGTGAAAAACAGCATGAGGATTCTCACAGTAGCAATATGTATTACTTCAAAATATACTCAATAAAGTTTTGTAAACTCATTTCCAAGCATTCTATTCTACCTCAACACATTTCACTGAAATAAACTTATATATTGTTACTGATGAGAATGATAAAGAATCTCAATGAATGAAACTCTCAATTCTTTCAAGAGAGCGAGGAAGAAGAGCAAAGTATTTTTGTATTTATAGATAGAAAAATAAAGCAGGGTTGGAGAGATAGCATGGAGGTAGGGCATTTGCCTCACATGCGGAAGGACGGTGGTTCGAATCCCAGCATCCCATGTGGTCCCCTGAGCCTGCCAGGAGCGATTTCTGAGCATAGAGCCAGGAGTAACCCCTGAGCGCTGCCCGGTGTGACCCAAAAAACAAAACAAAACAAACAAAAAAACAAAACAACAAAAATAAACCATAGTAACTTTTAATAACTTAAAATATGGAATATAACATCATTTCAAACCTGTAAGAATCCAAGATGCTCTTGAATATTTTGCTTCTTTTCTGTAATAAATGATTCAAAGTGCATCACAGCTCGAGTATATGCTTTGGAGCGGAAAGAAGCCACTGCCAGTGTATCCTGAGGTATAAGATCCAGGAAGCGAGTTACACTCTGATAGTCTTCATTTTCTGCAGTAGACACTAGATAATAAAACGTTGGGAAATTAAAGACATAGCGAGAAACTTAAAAGGAGTCCACTTAAATTTAAGCTCCATGTATTTCACTCATATCCTGATTTGGGGAACCATATGGGATACCAGGGATCAAATCCCATGTTCACCCTGGGGCCCCAATTAGATACTTTTATAATTTTAGCATTGGAGTTACTCCAAACATTATTTGAAGTCAGTGAGAAGGGCTCCCAGATGTAAAGCATGCATCCCAGCTCTTTACTAAGTAATCTTACCAGCCCATACATAAGATAAAATAATTCTAAGTGAGGACAGTACAACTGACAAATTGTTACTTAAAACTAACAAATTTTCTTTTCTTTTTTCTTTTTTTTTTGTTTATTGAGCCACACCTGGTGATGCTCAGGGGTTACTCCTGGCTATGCGCTCAGAAGTCGCTTCTGGCTTGGGGGACCATATGGGAAACTGGGGGATCGAACTGCGGTCCGTCCTAGGCTAGCGCAGGCAAGGAAGGCACCTTACCTCCAGCACCACCGCCTGGCCCCCCAAATTTTCTTTTCTTTTTTTTTTGTTTTTTTTTTTGGGTCACACCCGGCAGTGCTCAGGGGTTACTCCTGGCTCCATGCTCAGAAATTGCCCCTGGCAGGCATGGGGGACCATATGGGGTACCGGGATTCGAACCGATGACCTTTTGCATGAAAGGCAAACTCCTTATCTCCATGCTATCTCCGGGACCCCCCCAAATTTTATTTTCTATACCAATCTATGTATAAGTAACTTTCCTATGGAAAGTATTATGCTGAGCAAAATGAGTCAGAGGGAGAGAGACAGAGAGAATAATTGTACTAAATTTTATGATATTAAAAAAAAAAGATAGTATGGTGATAATAACCAGAGACAATAGAAGTGAGGGCCAGGAGGACCAGTCCATGGTTAAGAAGCTGGGCACAAGTCATAGGGGAGTACAGTTAAGGCAGGAAAGGGATGATTATTAAAATGATAGTTGGAAATGATCACTCTGGATAAGAGCTGGGTGCTGAAAGGAAATAGTCACAGTCATGATATCCCTTCATCAATAAGTATAAAGAAAAGAATGTAAAAATCAAACCATATCTCTCATTTGAAACAATTCAAACAAGAAAAGAATGGAATGGCATATTCAAACTATTGAATGAAAGAAACTTTCAATCAAGAGTCCATTACCAAGCAAACCTCCATTTATATGGGAGGGAAGGATTAAAAACATTCTCACAGGGGCCTGGGAGATAGCATGGAGGTAAGGCATTTGCCTTTCATGCAAAAGGTCATCGGTTCGAATCCTGGTGCCCCATATGGTCCCCCATGCCTGCCAGGAGCAATTTCTGAGCATGGAGCCAGGAGTAACCCTGAGCACTACCGAGTGTGACCCAAAAACCAAAAAAAAAAAAAAAAAAAAAAAAAAAAAAAAAAAAAAAAAAAAAAAAAAAAAAAAAAAAAATCACAAAAACATTCTCACAACCAAATAAAAAAAAAAAAAACTCACTGAGTTTAAAAAAAAAACTCACTGACTCTAAATGAACTACTCAAAGATCAGTCACATAAACCAAATACCCAATTGTAACAGCAACAATTCTACACAATATAATGGCACAAGAGCTCTTTCTATCAATAGTTTCCTTAAATGTCAATGGCAGAGTAGCAGATTGGATCAGGAAACAAAACCCAGCCACCCGCTGCCTGCAAGAACACCCACAGCTCAAAATAAAGGGATAGAAAACAATTATAAAAGCTACTGGGAAACAAAAAATAAAGGCTGGGACAGCCATACTTATATCAGACTAAATTGCATTCAACCTCAAGAAAATAATTAGAGAATAGGATGAACACTACATACTAATTAGGGGAATAATAGACCAAGAAGTACTAATTCTGATCAATATTTATGCACCAGATCTAGTCAGCAAAATATGTAAGGATTTTGCTCACAAATCTAGAGAAACATATAGACGGAAATGTGATAGTAGTGGAAGACTTCAACACGCCACTATCACCTCTGAACTGACCACTAGGCAGAACACTACCAAAGACATAAGAACCATAAATAATAAACTAGAAGACTAATACTATACTGTGCCTTACATCCTCAAAAAAATGACTACACTTTCTTCTCAAGTGCACATGGAACCTTCTGTAGAATAGACCACTTTTTTTTTGGTCATTTCTCTAAGTGATTATTAAGAGAAAACAAAAGTTATAACTTACCCACTCGATGTACCTTATCTCTGTTTGATTTACTTTGTGTAAATTTCTCAGCATTCAGTGCCTGAAATTTGTGTCTTGCCCACTGTGTGAGATGGTCAAGCATGGAGAATACGGTCTGTGTACTGAGCTGACACAGGTCAGAGGCACTATCTTGGGCTGTTAGGGTATGTTGATCACCGTGCTTTAGAACTGCCATAATTTCTGCATAAACCTAAAAAGAATGTTCTATTATCTGACACATAAAACCTAAAGAGGCAACAAATTCCAAAAGAAAAAAAAATTCACCGTGAATCAGTGGAAATGATCATTTTTGTAAAATATTACTCTAGGACACTTGCCTTCCACGTGACCCACCCAGGTTTGATCCCTAGTATACCCGATGATCCCCTAAACCCTATCAGGAGTGATCCCTAAGTGCAGAGCTAGGAATAAGACCTGAGCACTGCCAAGTGCAATCCCCCCACAAAAAAAGTTTAAGAAATCCTTGGCATGAATTACTGAAAAGAAAATTTGGGAAAGACAGGGGTAAACTGTAAACAGTTTACATTGAGTAGACTGACATTGGTGGAATCTTTTGGGCAACTTTGGTGTTGAGTTAAATGTATATATAAAACCATAAATACTAACAACACAACAGTAACCATG
>PVKC010036475.1:0-13219 GCA_004027635.1 Crocidura indochinensis
ACACACAGTAAAAGATTCTTCTCTCTGACTTGCTAGTGCTCTTAGTTGCTATATTTTTTGACACTTTTATGTTTCTGCTTTAATCAAGGCATTCCATGAGGCCTAGCGGGAGGAAGTAGGTGCATGTCTTAAAGGACTTCAGTCTCAAGGTCAAGTAGCACAAGTACCAGAGAGTGGGTACCGTTTGTGTTTTGTACCCCAGGCACCTCACTTGCTTTCTTCTAATTCCAGCTCTGTACTTTAGATTTGGGGCAAGATGCCTTCTTGGTTTCCAAGGTCCTGCTATTTCCTCACCACCCAGCTTCTGCTACTCTTCAATTTCTTACAGTCTGATATACTAGTTCAGGCTTCTCATGGCATTGTGGGCCTGAACTCTGTCCTCCCACTTAACCACCTCAGATCCTTATTAGATATAGTCCAACTTTTAATAAAAAAAATCTTGTATGTCCTCTTTTGTTCCCACATTTCATTTCCTGGTGGAAGGCAGATGTTTTAAGGAGTTTCCTGGTGGATGAATGTAAGTCTACATCTAATTGTGTTTTTGTATGCAAAGTCTGAAATTTAAATTGTGTTAAGTGCTAGGGAGAAAAGTCCTTATTAAAGCTTGTTTCAAGCTGTTAGGCCTTCTTCTGGGCAATTAGAATAATAAAATGCAATTTAATACCGTGTTCCCTTTCCAAGTTGCCAGGTACATTTATAAGTCACAAGACTTTACCCTGACTGGGGGAATAAATAAATTTGTGACAGCTGGTGTGAAAATATCCTGAAATGTTAATATTTAGAAAGAAGCAAATTATGTTAATATTCTTCCCGAGATCCATTTAGGAAAACCAAAGGGTTTTTCTATATTTATGACTTCCTGGAGAAAGGGCAGCAGTCCTCAGTAAGTTAAGGTACAACTTTTGTGTTAGGTAGAATTTTTAAGGCATTTCTGAGGATCAATTGGTTTGCATAGTTAAAGGGTATGAAGAAGTTCTGGAATAATTTCAGGAGACACAATGGACAGAGAGAAATGACCCTTGACCACCACTATTGACACAGGGTGGTATCTACCTAGCTAAGAGACTCAGGATCCAGCAAGGAATCTGTATAACTGGGACCTATTGTACAAATTAAATTACTTTTGTATTTTGGGCCATACCCGGTGGTGCTCAGGGCTTACTCCTGGCTCTGTACTCAGGGATCACTCCTGGTAGGCTTGGGAACCATATGAGATGCCAGGAATTGAACTGAGTTGGGTGCATGCAAAGCGGTTGCTCTACCCACCCTGGAACCCACTTTACATTTGCTAAGAGTTAAAATGCCTATAGAGAAATAAAGACTGTAAGAAAGAAATTCTTGAATGACCCAAGGTTTTAGAGAACTCGAATAATCTCTCCCAACTGCTCCACTCCCTAACTTGCACCGATAAACAGAGACTGCTGGGAAGAATTTAGTGGCAGAGTTTCCAAAGGCAGAAGACCCCAGGCCCCTGACCTTAGATGATGACCACTGTGCAGAGGGAAAAGGGGTAGGATTTGAGGGAGCAGTGGGGAGCAATGGCTGAAGTTCTTACATGGTTGTTGTTCTCCATCACTTCCTCCCCGCAGAGATGACTTTCCTGCAAGGTCTTCCCCTGTCTCTTGCAAACATCATGGAGATTCTTGATGTCCATTTGCAGGCTCAAGAGCTTGTTATTTAGGCTGCTTACATCTCTGTCTCTGTCCTCTGCCTAGGCAATTCGCAAAAAACACAGCCATCAATTATAAACCATCAAGAAAATACTTACTCTCATTCACTTACAGGGTTGACAGACTTTAAATTTGCTAGAAATTTGTCCATCAACCTTCCATTGGACATCATCACTCACCAGGTGTAACATTTATACAGCGTTCATTTGTGAGGTGCTTGTGCGCCCTACATTATTCAGACAATTACTTACTGATATTAATTAATCTTCACTGTACCACTGTGGGTGCATTGCAGACATCCCCCCCCCCCCGCCCTGCTGTTCAAGAGGAAGTCAGCACCTAGAATAATTCAAGGTTCCTATGAATATGAATGGCCCTACCACTGATGGAGTGAAAACAGTGAGATGTCAGAGGAACTGTTCAGGATGAGTGTGTATTCAGTGATGAAGCAGACATGGATGTTGAAGACCCAAAGACCTCTCTTCACTTATAAACATAGAGCTTTTCTCTGGAGATATACACCCATGGGAATAAAAGTCAAAAATTCCTTGGCTGGGGCCGGAGAGATAGCATGGAGGTAGGGTGTTTGCCTTTCATGCAGAAGGTCATTGGTTTGAATCCCAGCATCCCATATGGTCCCCTTAGCCTGCCAGGAGCGATTTCTGAGCATAGAGGCAGGTGGAACCCCTGAACGCTGCCGGGTGTGACCCAACACCCCCACAAAATAATTCCTCGACTGATGGCATCAAAAAATTCTGACTTGGAGAAGAGTGATAACTAGGCTTTTATTTTATTGCTATGTCACAATGGAAATTGGTCAGAAGAAAGTGTGTGGAGAATAGTGACTTGGGAAGGGGATGGTGGAAAAAAGACGAATACTCCTCGAACCTTCCTCTCTCAGTGCTGTGAGATGAAAAGAAACATGGAGACCTTCTGTGACCCTGCATGAGCCTTAGATCCTACCACAGTGCAGGTGTGTCTGAACCTTCATGAGGACAGGCACAAGGTCCTTCACATTGCAGATGTTGGAACCAAAGCTGGTATTCTTGTAGCAGAGGCCTGCCTGTGCCCAGATGCTCTAGGACAAGTTCTCAGGTGAACTTTCACCTTCACAGCATTTATGACAATGACACTCTCAAGTGTCATCAGCAAGGATGCTGGACAAGCAGGGCCAAAGAAGTCCTGAACCAAGGGGAAAGAAAAGGGACTGTCAGTTGCACATCACCTGTCTGTGACTAAGGGTTGTCTCTTGGGATATGAATGCCCCCAAACTGCCAGCTCTGTTCCTGCCCAAACCCCACTAACCCAAGACTAATCCTGAGAGTGCTGCAGATGCAAAAGAACACAGCAGCCAGGACCTGTGTGCTTGGGAGGGGGCCATGTTTCTAGTGCTTTGTCCAAGGTCCTACATCATCTGTCTTAGCACCTGACTTGTTTAGTTCTCTAGAGTTGTTACTGGGCCATGTGGACTCCTCTGGCTTCTTACATCCCTGAGCTGCATAACACACCTTCCCAGGGGAGCTGGAGGACTGAGATGGACACGATAAATCAAGCCTGGCTGGACAGGTCCATTGCAGAGGCTGCACAAGGCTGATGGGGGCTAGAGGATACTGGGGACTCGGACATTGCAATGTCAGAGTGTTCGGAATTCAGAAGCTTCCCAGAAGTGCTGCTGTCTCAGCTAATTTATTTCTTCATTTCCATTTAGTACCTGGATTTTTTTAAACCACTTTACAGTTTAATTAGGTTAACGGCATGGCTCTGTCATTAAAAGGATTTCATTATCTCAAAACTCTGGCTTTCCCTCTCTTAGCTATCCCTCCTTCCTTACTTTCAGTAAAATAACAGTGGATGTCAACTGCCCCGAGCATGTAATTACCATTAAGACAATTACCCAGAACTCTCTTCAGAGAATACGTTTGGAACAGCTGAAACAACTCCAAACAAAAGGTGTTCAGACACTGAAAACTAGAGGTGGGAGTTTTATCAGATGGGAGTGGTTGTATGAATCTAGCTAGAGCCTTCCTCACTTTTCCTCAAGGCCTCACTCTGCATGGACTGCAGAGAACATGGGCTCACTGGGGGGAGCAGAAACCTGGGATTCCACTCCTAATTCTTTCTGTGGCATTCCAGTAGCTTAGGGGACAGTTCAATCCCTGCTCAAACTAATGCCACATGCTTTCTGCTTTTGGTGCTGCACATTTGATTTTTAAGGTGACAGCCAGGCGGTCAGATTGTCGATATGAAGCCATACAATGTGAACTTATCAACACACCAGTGACATAGGAGCTGGGTTTCTCCACATTCAAAACTCAGTGTCCCCTTTCACTCAAGTCAATAATATATATTATATCCTGCCGATCCCCCGCAGCTTGAGGTGCCCTCTTGGATAGGACATGCTATCCCAGTTCTGTACAACCACCAGGCTGGAGAATCAGATGCTCAAATGTAGATAATCTCCTCTGATTTGGACATAGGCATTGACTGAGTCTCTGAGCTGATGCCTTTATCTATAAAAACAGAGGTTTGTGATAAATGGACTTTCTTTGAGGATTCCCTAAATAGAAAATGAGGATTCCAAAGTAACAAATGCTTTTTCCCCCTCTGGATGTCAAATGATAGAAAATGAGGATTCCAAAGTAACAAATGCTTTTTCCCCCTCTGGATGTCAAATGAAATTTGCTTTTGAAACCACAGCATAACACTTCACTACATCATAAAAGAATTAAAACTCTTTCTTTAGAGGGGCAAGAGTGATCGTAGGCAGGGCATTTGCTTTGCAAGCAACTGACTTGAGTTCTATCCTCAGCACCCCTTATAGTAGTCCATGAGCCCACTAGGAGTGATTCTTGAGCACAGTACCAGGAAGTAACTCCTGAGCACTGCCAGGTGTGGCCCCAAAACATACAAAAGAAAGCATCTGAACAGGAAAGAAAGTAATGGGAGAGCAAGAAGATGATTTCCATGAACCACTTATTTCATGGTTTTGTAACTAATATTATTATTATTATTATTATTATTATTATTATTATTATTAACTCCAGGGAGTTGTGAGAAGAGGTTCTTCTTATTTAAGCAACTTATGAGGCTGCAGTCAATCTAATTTCTTGTGATCATCTTCTAAGGAGGTCACTGGGCAGGATTTCTAATCCTATCTTCTTTATGAAGGCCAGATTCCAGGCAGATGCCTTTTGAGTATCAATATGCAGGAGGAATTGATTTAATCTGACATTTCATCAATCACAGCTCTGCAACCAGTTCTGGGGCAAGACACAATGAACATCATAATGCGAAGCCTAAGGCACCATTCAACTCTGTCCTGGATCTGAAGTTACTAATGATGGCTGAAAGCTTGTGCTTTTGCAGAGAGGTGACTCCTTACCCTCCAATAAGCCAGGCACATAGACACTGGCCTTGTCCCCTGAGGTTGGAGCCTAGTTGCTCTGCTGGAAGGTAGCAGTAGCCACTGACCCACTGGTAATATGGGGGTTGCTGATTCTGCAGTTGCTGCCAACCTCATGATAGTTACGAAGATGTAGATTCTTTTCTGCAGCAAAGTTTCTGTATTGACAAAACTGGTTCTTTACTTTCCCCAGTGTGTACCTTCAACAGATATTTTCAAAGAAGGGGAAGAAGTATTGTTTTAAAATTTTTTTATTTTTCGCCCCAATCATCAGTGCTCAGGGGTTACTCCTGGATATGAGTTAAAGATTCACTTCCAGTGCACTTAGGGGACCATATAAGATATTGGGGATCAAACCTGGGTATGCCATGTGCAAGGCAAATGCCCTACCTACTGGACTATCAATCTGGCTCAAAATTTTGCTTTTTTCAGGTGGCTGAAAGTATTGGCAACCTCCAGTTGCTTCCTGGGGGACAGCCCAGGATAAATGGAAGTTTGGGAACCAGAAGCATTCTCAGAAAACAAGTACTTCATGTTCTCAGGGACTTGGCATTTGGACAAGAAAGCTTGGGTGGCAGCTTTTAGAGTAATTTTGGAATCGGTACATATGAATAAAGGCCATCATCTTTGAGAAATTATCTTCAGGGCTAAAGTAATCTTCAGCAATGAAAAACCTCTAACCACCACTACTATAACAATCATTTAACAGACATGAAGTTGTAGTGAGTCATGTCTTAAAGAGCATAAAACTTTCCAAATGAAACTGGCACCAAGAATTTTGCATTTCACTTGTGTAATAATAGCTTACAGTTATCTATAGCAATTTAAAATACTATTACTGTTATTACAAACTTGATTCCCATGTTGACTTTTCCATCGATAGAAAGCTAGCAGTTTTTGATTACTTATGATAGGAATTAATGGGCATGTACATAAGGATCTGCCTGGGAGCAAAAATCGGAGAACCAATTTTGTTCTGATAGTGAAAAATAAGTATATTTCTTTTCTTTTTAAACTTTACTTTAATTCTTTAAAAATTGTCATAAGTATATTTATTTTTATTACTTTATTTTGGCAACATCATCTGATTCTCAATTCTTTGAGAAATGGCATAAGTATATAATTTTTATTTATTTATATATTTAGGCCACACACTATGATTCTCAGGGATTATTACACTCAGGAATCACTCCTGTCAGTGCTTGGTGGACCATATGGGATGTTGGGGATCCAATCTGGGCCAGCAACTTGCAAGGAAAGTGTCCTATTCACTGTATTATCACTCTGGCTCTGATAAGTGTATGGTTTAAAATACACATGACACACATCAGTGGTCAGTCAGCTATAAAGTAACACTTCCCCCAATGTCCTTTTGAGATATTAATCCCACCTGGATGGTCAAACCAGGCCAAACCTAGGATAGGTGGGTGGTTTTGAATAAAGGATAAAAGAGTTTGGCTGTGGGGAAGGGAGAGGAGCAGCAAAAGGCAGAAAGCCAGAAGAGAAGCAGAGAAAGCTTGGCAAAGAAAGCTTAGCTGAGAAGCAGCAGAGAGCTCAATAGGAGAAGAGATGAGTTAGGCAAACTTTGTGCAGAGGCTGCACATGGCAGAGACAGGGCCATGGAATAAAAGCAAGGTGACTCCGACGAAACTTTAACTGACTGCTTGTGAATTATGTCTCCAAAGTTACCCCGCTTCTCTAGGCCTATCTGCCTGAGGGGTTAGAAACATGGTGCCTGGGACAGCCTCACCCAACATGTGGATCTCTTATTATTTTGTATTTTAATTCTATAGTCAGCTATGGAATATGAGCCTATTTTTAATGGCACTTGGAAGTAGCTCCATCTTGGAGTAATTATTCTGAAGATGAGAACAGTGATGTTCTTTATCCTCAGCTCCAGTATAATCCCCATTAGACACACCGAAGGTGCCTTAAAGGTATCAGCTGAGAGAAGAAATGACCACCTAGAAATTCCGTATCAGATTCTTGCTCCTTGAAGAACTTGCTCAGTCCTATGTAGCTCCCTTCAGCAATCTGACAGGAAAGAAGCTAAAACACCTCTTTTAAAGTTGATCACCTCTTTTTAAGGAAGTTGGGTTTAAAGGCTATGTCATGTGGCTCCGCCCTAACCCAACCAAAAAGTGCCCCTTAAATCCCTTTTGGAGCAAGTTAATAATAGTTTGAACAAAGCCTCATGATAATACTGATGCTAATGCTGCTTCCATGACTGTGACCAAACACATGTGAGCTCTACAACTCAGTAGGTTACCCCAGACATCACAACAAAAATAAAAAAGTAAGAAAAGGAAAAAAAGATAGAAAGCATAAACAAAGAAAAAGATAGGAGGCCTAATCAGAAGACTCAGTTTTCCATTTTATTCCAGATAAAGAATGTTGGCAACAGTGTCTGATCTATAGCTATTCCCATATGCCAAGCGTGTTGTTGTGCTTTGATTTTTGGGTGAAACCCCAAAAAGTTCTCAGGGCTTAGACTCTCTCTCTTATTGATTCTTGGGGGTGGTGCTGGTGAGCAAGGTTGGCTCCATTCTATTATATTTCTGACCCCCAAAGTTTACCTAAAATGTCTCAGTTAATTCTCAAGCCTTTGATAAAAATGCTCATTAGTTCCCTTTTCTAGGGAAAGCAAAGGAATCTCAGAGAAATTGTGCAAAGTGCCCAATTTCAGCCTGATATCAGATAGGGGTCCAGCCCCAACTAGGATAAACATGAGCTCTTACATGAGCTATTCTACTGTCTGTAATTTGTGGGGGGAATGCTTCACATTGGAATTTTGGACCATGAAATCTGAAAAGTCACCCCTGGAACATAGGGTGAACTCCGTGTATAGGGAGGACTTGGGAGTCTTACCTCTTCTTTCATTTCTTTGGCTCCTCTCAATTCTCCTTTAAGCTTTAGCATTTTATGAGTTTTGTAATAAACCTGAAAGAGTTCAAGAATTTAAGGTGGGATATGTATCAAGGAGTTTGGCCCTATAAAGATTCCCCTGGATCTTAGTGTGTTCTCTTTGTGGGAGGGCAGTGTCAAAGTGTTCAAGACTTTTTCTGGACTCATAGACCTGCCCATATATTTGAATTAAAACTTTCACCAGGAAGAAAGTTTCAAGAACTTACTTCCCCATACATCTTTTCCAAAATGAGTTTCTTAATGTATTCTTGAATAAAAACAACAGATCTAAGATGTTCTTATTTTTCTAGACTTTTATTGCTTCTGTAACAACTGCCATTAACACTGGACTCAGATGATGAACAAGATGAGGACACTGCATCACCCATGTCTATTCTTAGATCACCCTGGCATGGAGACACCATCACTGTCTATGTCACAGGAAAGCAAACTGAAGCCTGCAGAGACTCAGTGACTTATCCAAGGCCACAGAAATTCTTTTATTTTGCCATTAATTAATAAATTTTAGAAATAACTGATGACTTCATTTTTCTGAAACCTCAAGTTGCCATAATATTGATGCTTAATCAAGACATGAAATTTGGTGGTGGTGGTGGTGGTGGTAATGAGGTCTGGGGCTGTGACTCAGGGAAACAGCACCTGCCTTGTATATTTGGGGTACAGATTTTGTCTCTACAACTCCTACACCATGGAGTGAGACACCAGCACTGCAGATGTGTTTCTTGGTGCCAACCATGAGTGTGATCAGGTAAGTGCATTGTGAATTTCACAACCAATCTGTCACCTCTGGACATCACATCAGTGATAAAAAAAAAGGGAAGGGAAGAGGGAAAATGATAGGAAATTTTGTCTTATCTAAGTATAAAGCTTCAGAGAAAACCAAAGGTCTTTGCAAATGTATATTTATAAGGACAGGGTGATGCAATCGGAACCATAATTAGCAGAACTTACTGAAATAATCTAATTCAATACATTTTAATTAGAGTCTAGAGGAAATCTCTACCAGGTACTTACGTGCAGAATAGTTCCAAGAATGAGAAGCTATCAAAATACTCATTCTTTGTAATGAACCACATCCCTCACCCCAGTAGAAGCCAAGAGGAAGAAGAAAGAATGCTTGTGATAATGGAACTTGGAATGTTCTATGGGAATGGGTTCTGGAGTGCTATATTATCTCCCTCCTTTAGTTTATACACAGACATGCATGGTGGGAGGGGTGCTGGACTGAAGAATTCCCCGTAGGGAAAGGCTGAGTGTCATTGCAGTAACAAACACTCCTCAAATTTGGAGGTCTTATAACCATGAAGGTTTAATTTTTCCACTTATGCTACATCTCAGTCAGTCATTTGGCCCCTGCTCTTAATTGTCCTCAACAGGTAGAACCTCTATTATCTGGTAGGTGGCCTGTTGCCATGGCAGCAAAAGGGAAGATGGCGAATTATATATACAGGTTCTTAAAGTGGAAGCTGGAGTGATAGCACAGTAGTAGGGCATTTGCCTAGCCAGCTGCTCACGTGGGACCAATCCAGGTTCAATGCAAGACATCCCATGTGTATGTGTGGAGAGATTTAAAATGACATGGAGTGACTAAAATGATGATGAGTGATTAAAATGACCAGGAATGATTAAAATTAATGAGAAATGATTAAATGCATGACCAGGAGTGATTGACAATGACAGCAGCAACAACAGAAACCTTGGAACAGAGAGGAACTCTCAGGAACCGAGAGAATGTGTTGGAAGCCCCCAAAACTTAAAACAAAACAAAACAAAAAACCTGTCCAAGTCACAGGATGAATATTTGAAGCATTAACAGTCAGTAATACTTAGTTGGTGGGTAAGAGGCCATGCTTTGAGGGTGCTTCAATTTCTTTATATGTTATCACATGCACACCCACAGTGCTCACAGAGGTCAGGACAGATTTTTTTAAAATTTTATTTCGTTGTCAATATTTATTAGGACAGATTATTTATTTATTTATTTTTTACTGAGGATGGAACTCACCTCAGCTGGAGAGGCTCCTTCCCTGATAGGTGGATCCTTTCTGACTAGGATTTTCATTCTTCACAAGGTCTCCTCCTTCTGAGGTGCTTCCCTCTCCTACCTCTACTCAGAGACTTACTTGCTCCAGTTTGATCTCTGCTGGCATCTCTGATTCTCCTGCGTCCACCCAGATAGCAGATTTGTAATATTTCGAAGTCCTGCATCTCTTTCCAGAGGGGCTTCTTTGAGGGACAGCTATCTCAGAAACATATCCAAATCTACACACAAAGACAAATGTTGTATAAATAAAAACTTGGTTCCAGCAGTTTGTTGTTTTCTAAGAAACACTGGATTCCACTTTAAATGTGACTGCATATAGACAGATAGGTACTTAGGTGTCCAAGGCAAAAGGACTAAGCTTGCTGTTCTCAGCTTCTCATTGGCTTCATTTCTGCCACATGGCAGAAGAGAGCATTTTTATTTCTAAGTAAAACCAGAGTTTTAAACTTAACAGAAAATCAATTCATGAGTCCCTCCACCTCCTTATGAGCCACGTTCCAGAATGAACCCAAGTTCCTGGGATCTTGGCATCTGGATCATTTCTGGCCCATAAATAACTGTTGTTGCTTCAGATGTATGAACTTTTTACATCATGTCAAATTGTCTTATGACTGAGGATATTAACTTTAATCATGGGGTTAGGCTGGTGTCTACCAAGTTTATCCTTTTATACAATTATCATTTTCCCTATTATAATAAAGTGATGGAAAGATCCTGTTCTTTGAGTTGTCCTTTGCTACCTTCTTACTGGCATAGGTTAGATTCTTCAGAAAATTCTTTCTGGAGAATTTCAGAAGGTAAAATATGCTCTCTTCAAAAAGGATTTCCAAAATTTCTTTTCTCTGTCTCCAAAAGTGAGTTCCTCTTCCTTCCTCCAGGTCTCAAAAGGTTTCATGAAAATATAACAAAGCAAAATAAAAATCTAAGGCCTTTGGAGGCATTAGAACCATCTGGCATTTGCCTGGATGCCTGCTCTCCAGCAAGACAGGGGTTAAAGTCTTTGGGATAACTTCAGCTGCCAAGTCTCTTAGGTTCAGCTCAGCCATCAAACTGGATAACCTAATAGAGCCCCTGGTGCTATGGGGAACACAAGACACTGATTTATATTTTAATATCAGTAATTTCCACAAGAGCAACATTTCTGAGTGTCATTTTACAATTTCTGTCAAATGCCAGCCCAGTTTTTCTTAATTCTGTTTATTGAGTCTGAATTTGCAAGCTCATCCGCAATGCAGATTCCCGGCTCCCAGGAGAGAAGCACATTTCCATCTTTCTCTGCAATGGGAGGGATGGGACAGGGTTAGAAAAGGCCTAGCGTCTACAGGGGAATAGAAAGGAAGTGCTGCTTATAAAAGTGGTTAGGAAGTACTTTTAGTTTAAAGAAAGGGTGTGCATGTAAATGTGTGTGTAAATGCGTGTGCACATAGTTGGTGAAAACTGAGTAAACTTTGCTGAAGATCGACATCCTGGTAGGGTGTTCGGGATCCTGACTGGACTCTTTCCATCCAGAATGAAGAACGTTTCTCTTCCCCACAAAACTGAGATGAGGAATCAGGAGAGGAACAAATAGGCCCATTTTTTCAGGCATTGGCCAGACCCATCAGCTCTTTGGCTGGTTGGAAAGTGCTTTGGGATCATTGAGGAACCAAATGGTGTCCCTGTGCTCCATAAACAGCTGTGGCCTTCAGGAACACGGTGGGCTTGACACTCTCCTGTTTTCTTGGAAAGTCTAATAAGAGTCAGAAGTGGGCACATTTGAACATAAACCATGTCCCCTCACGTGCTGAGGGTGACATGTCCTTGTGTCCTTGTCATGTCATGTCAGCTGCATGTCCTTGTGTCCTTGAACCTTCAATGCACATCCCTGCTGGCCCTTTCCCTAAGGATGGTGACCCATTTTCTATAATACAGCATCTTTCTGTTTTCTGGAGAGTGGACAGGGCTTAGTCCCCAGAGTATGCCTCTGGGGTGATTATAGAAGCCAACCATGAGTCAGAGCCCAGGCACCACATCTGGAAAAGCTGCCCTGTGGTCTTTCTTATACATCCCTCACAAGAGAAGTGTTCGGTTCCCAGGATCCTGGCCTCTGGGAGCCCATAGTCTGTCCTTTGCATCCCCATGCAGCCTCCTGCACCCCCCTTGCAGCCTCCAGTTCCATCCCTTCTCCCTCCAACATCACATCTCATTGCCAAATCTCTGGCAGAAGCCGTGTTGAGTTTCTCAGTGGAGCTATCGACCACATTGACTGAAGCCGCCGCAACGTGTTTCTCCCCGTCCAAAAGGGTAAAAATAACAGGAACAAGTTGTCGGAAATGAAATTTCAATTCATCCACGCCCTTTCTACACTTCTGCTGCGACTCCCAAGCAGGGATCAATAGTGTTTAGACAGCCAAGGAGATTTTTTCCCCTCTTAAAGCACCAGATCAATAGGGAAAAAAAAATCCTCCAACCCTCTGTATGTGTTGTAGTAATGTGAACAAATCAGAGGCCCTCGGCTAAACGGATTGAGCGAAGGCAGCTGCAGTCCGCTGCTTTGTAACTAAGCGCACAGCGGCAGTGGAGTGGATGGAGACAGGGAAGCACAGCCTGCGGGACCCCGGCGCCCACAGTTCCCTTGTGGATGCGGCAAAGGGAATTCCTGTTCCCCCCAAGGAGGATAAGGAAGGAAAAGACTGGTGCGATCTTTTCAACTAGACACCGGCATGGCTGTCCTTTGATTGATAGGGCCTTTACTTTCTCTCCACTTGGCATTGGTTTGGCTTCGATTCTTTTTAATTCAAAAAGTCAAGTTCTGGATTGTCTCTCTCTCTCTCTCTCTTTTTTTAAATTGCTTTGCAAGTTTTCTGGCCTATTATGCTGTACAATTTTTAATCATCTTCACTCCAAAAGATCTCCAGTGCGGCCTTTCTGGATTACCTGCCAGTGCTACATTGCTACATTACTGGCACCCACCCCAGGTCATTTTTCTTTCTTTCTTCTTTACTTTCGGTTTTTGGGCCACACCTGGCAGCAACTCCTTGATCAGCGCTCAGAAATTATTCCTGGCAGGTTCGGGGGACCATCCATATGGGATGCCAAGGATGGAACCTGGGTTGACTTCGTGCAAGGCAAACACCCTCTCTGCTGTGCTATCATTCCAGGCCTCCTCTCTACCCCCCCCCCCCCCCCCCCCCCCCC
>PVKC010036476.1:0-13150 GCA_004027635.1 Crocidura indochinensis
CAGGCAAGGCAGACACCTTACCTCTAGCTCCACCGCCCAGCCCCTGGGCGTCACTTTCTTGCCCTTGGAGCACAATGGGCTCTTTGACCCATGCTGGTGGGTGCCAGTTGAACTGTAGGGGTGAAGGCAGTTTTAAGCATATAATTCAGTGTTACCACTCACATACTCTGCTTTGTCTCGTCACGACCACTTTGTCTGGTCCTGGACCTCCTTAATCTAATGAGACTGAGATCCTGTCTTCATTGTATCATCTCCTGTTCCCTTTCCTGGCACCTGCCATCCCCACTGCTTTGGAGTCTTGATCACTTTGGGACTCTGATATGAGTGGAACCAACCGGTTCCTTCCTTCCTCCCTCATCTTGTCCTTTCGTCACTGGTTTGTTTCTTGGATCATAGAGCCCTCCAGGTTTGTTCGTGCTGGAACATGTTGTCAGGGCTTCCTTTTTTAGTGCTAAATGAATTCAGCTGGCCGCTTCAGCTACTTTTCAATTATCCAGTCATTGGTTGTTGGACACTTGGGGATAATACTGCCTCGAACATAGGTGTACTATATCCCTTGGCATTGCTGCTTCAGTTTTTTTCATGTGCCAATCCAGGCGGGCAGCTCCCTTTGTGTAGTGGTCGATGATGTTGAGTTGTCTGAGGAGCCTCTACATTGTTTTTCCTAGGAAAGCGCACTCCCAACCCCAACTCTCAAACAAAGGGTGCATGCTTCTACCATTGTCATCAGTGCCTGTCATTTCTGCTGCCCCTGGGAACATCATTCTTTATGGCTGTGAACTTCATGGCTTCTCTCTATTTTTTTTGACTCAACAGAGAGTCTTGCATCCCACTCCCTCCCTTATTTGAAAATAAATCATTTGTTCTTCCTGTTAAGGCTACCTTGACCTATTTTCCTAGAATAAACAGGAGGTATAATAGATAAGTGTCTATAATTTCTGATTCCCTGAGAGATTTCCTTTTAGAGGTATTTTGATATTATAACCAGACATTAACATTGCCCCTTTAAAAGCCAACAACAATAAAAAAACTCCACTGACTTGTAGCCATATGCTGATTCTTCAAGTTGAACATAACAGGTGCTTTTACCTGCCTTGGAACTTGTGACTGGTGTTCAGCTGCATAAGTATCATAGCCTGATTTTTTTTTTTTTTAAATCTTAGAATCAGGCTTGGGCCAGAGAGATCAAATAAAGGTAGGGCGTTTGCCTTGCATGTCGCCAACCTAGAGGAACCCAGTTCAATTCCCGGCATCCCATATGATCCCCTAGTTACCAGGGGTGATGTCTGAGTTCAGGCCATGAGTAACCCCTAAGCACTGCTGGGTGTGGCCCAACAACCAACCAATAAATAAATAAATAAATAAAGTTAAAAAAAATAATCAGGTTCAGTCACTCTCTTGTGCTCAGGGTGATTTGCATTTGTTAAATCTAGGCCCTGGGTGGGGACAGAATTGTGTCCCGAAATAGGGCATAGAGGATTCTACCCAGAGAGCCTCCCTACTTGTCAGCCCAGCTGCTCTAGCGTGGAAGCATGTGGAAACTCTTTTCTGGGGTGGCCTTACCTGCATGGAGCCACCAGCACCCATGAAGGGCTGGCATGGTCACATGTGATTCTGAACTGTTTGCATGCATGACCAATGAATGGCCTGTGATAATGCCCTGGTCATCCTGGGCAGGGCTGACAGGGAAGCACAGGACGTGCTTTGGGCAGCTGGGTCTGCAGTATTGCACTCAGGAAGCATAGGTGTGAAGAAACCTGTTGCATTTGCTGCCTCACACTGTTGTCCCCATAGCTGCTTCTGCATAGATCAGCTGTGACACTTGCCAGGTATGCACTCTCTTTGTTAGTAGGCCTTACCAGAATGGTGAGTTTGTCACCTTTACAAAAACCCTATGTAAAAAAGATTTCTGTGCGGTTGGGTGAGGGGCGGGGCATCATAGCATGAAGTGCAATGCTCCCCTGGCAGAGCAGATCATTGTCCCATGTGTGACTTTTTTGCAGCAGCTTTTCATGAGGATTGTGTCCTTGTTTCATTGGGAGAGGGTGGCAGCAGTGGGGGAACCCCCCCTCCCCCAGGACATGATGGGAGGTTGGCTATTAGGAGAATTTGAGACCGTGGTGTGGGCTGAGGGTTCTAGACCAAGGCTGGACCCAATTCAGCACCTGGTCACTCTTCTCTGGGCAGCTGTCTGCCACCTCTGGAAGTTTAGTCTTCACTTTGCGCTCACTGTACCTTGGAGCTCTGAGATAGAAAGAAATCTCCCCAACACGTCCTGTTGGAAGCTGGGGGAGAGAAAGCAAGCGGGGGGAATGGGTCAGTGGATAAGGTCTCTCACCAGAGAAAGACCTCTGGTGGAGGTAGATGAGAGACTCCACCAGACTCATCCTTCTTCTTGCCTGACCTGCACTGGCATTTGATGCTCCTGTCTGGCTCCGGGCCTTTTCCTTTTGCGCCGCAGGGCTGTCCCAGGCACCTACCTGCATCCTGCAGCCTCTGCTGCTCTCAGGCCCCAGGACTACGCTCTGCTCAGTAGACTAGCCCTAGTAGAGGTTTTTGAATCTTCGATCCTGTATCTTAGGGTCTCTGACATGTTTTGGTTTTGGAGTTACAGTAACACTGGGTCAATAGAGAAATGACAAGGATAGCACAGATTCCAGGAGGCCCCCATCTGCCCAGCCATGTGCACCTTCATAGCTGCAGCTCCCAGCTCAACCGAGCACCCTGGGCAGTGCATGTGCTGCCTCCCAATCTGCCCTCCGTCCCTCTGTCCCTCCTGTCCTTGTAGTCTCTGCCTAACCTGGTCCCTGCCTTCTTGGTCTCGGAGGTTCTACAGTTCTTCCCTACCTCTTCCTGAGCCATGCACCAAACGTGTTTCATACTTGGGTTGTGCTTGGGCAGCTGCTGCTGCTGCTGAGACTGTCACCATTGTGCTCCTCCCTTCAGTTTTGTGGGTAACCAGGAGATGCTGCCCTGTCCTGCCCTAACCTGTAGGGCCCCAAGGATGGTGGGGGCTGTACAGGTATTTGTGGCATTGCCCCTACACTCTGAATGGATGGGGAGGGCTTCCTGCTTTGACCAGAAGACAGATGCTGGCCAGCACTGACCTCTGCAGCTCAACTTGCCATTGCTCAATTCATACATGGTTTTATTTCATTTTAATTTTACTTGCGGGTAGGCTACACCTGCGTTTAATAGGCTCAGAGTCTATTCCTGGAGTTCAAGGGACCATATAGGATGATGGGGATTAAATCTGGGTTGGTCTTATGCAAGGAAAGTGCCTTGCCCTCTGTACTATCACTCTGGCCCCAATTCACATTTAGTTTCTGGCCATTATGGAGCTGTCCCACATCCTCATACCCAATAGTCTTGCTGGGCTGGTTGTTGGTACACCAGAGCTCATGCTCTGGGCCATGCAGGGAGAGTGTGGGCAAATGCATGGTTATCCTGCTCCCATACACTTCCCCCTGCTTGCGTGTCTGCATTTTGCTTACCCCAATCCAATAACACCACACACACCCTCACTCTTGCTGTGGGCAGCTCCATGGAAGATAACAGCCTCTAGCCCTGTAGTCTCCAGATACAGCTATCTTGTTTGGGTCTCCATGGCGGGAAGAAGACTAGAGGGGGGAACTTGGCAGAACCCAGAAGGCCCTTGATTGATAGGCCCTTGCTTAAAGGCTGAACACAAACTTGTATGTCTGCACCTCTCCTGCTGAGCAGGGTCAGGTGGCCCCACCCAGCTCTGTAAGTCTGTGCCTGGGTGCGGTACCCATATCTCAGTTCCGGGGGCACCAACCCTAGCAGGCAGCTTCCCGAGCTGTGTGTGCTCTGAGGCAGAGATCTTGTTAATCATTTGCAAATCAGCCTACACTGAGCCATCAATAGCCATCAATAAAAAGTTGCTTTATAATACCCACTGGAAGTCAGATGCTGAGAGGAGCGGGCCTGTACGCTCTGGGGTCTACTGGAGAATGGGGCTTATTTGTCTTTTTAGGCAGGTGAAAGAATCCTCAGAGTTCTTGCTGTACCCCCTCACTGAATTTGACAATCTCTCAGTTATCATGTGACAGGTGCCCAGCATGACCTTGGTGAGACCCCAAAGGAAGGGAACATGCCTCAGATGCAGGAGCACCAAAATGCCCTATGGTACAATCAGCTGCATGTTGCTGTTTTATTTTTATTTTTTTTTGTTTATTTTGTTTTTGGGCCACACCCAGCGGTGCTCAGGGGTTACTCCTGGCTCTTCACCCATAAATTGCTCCTGGTAGACTCGGAAGCTTATGGGATGACAAACTCGGGTTCTTCCCAGATCGTCTGCATGCAAGGCAAATGCCCTACTGCTGTGTTGTTGCTCCAGCCCTGCATGTTGCTTTTTCTTTTGGAGATTCTTTTTGGAGCAGGACTTTGCCATCCCGACACGGTTTAGTCTCAGCTTTGCTGTGGTTGTGAACATGTCCCAGGCATCAGATAATCGCTTGCTGCTGTGTCATCTGCTTTGCCCACATTTCTTCCCTGAACCCGAGGAGTTGTTGAATTAACCTGTCTGCCTGCTACTAAGGCGTTTCCCACAGTCTGCCTGACACAACTTCTCGACCTCTCTTATCTGTGTCCCTCCGGAAGTGGGTGCTCTGGTGTCTCAGGCTTGGTCTCCTGGAGCTGGATTGTCAGGTCAAAGGGCAGTGGCATAGGGCCCCCCTGGAATAGATAGCTCTCATTTATGAGCTAACAGTCTGCACACCAATCCTGCAGGACAGGGCTGGATACAGCGCCTCCTGCTGGACACCAAGTGTGCCTGCCCCAGCACCCAGACCCTCCCCAACTTCCATCCACATCCCTTCCACCAAAATCTCTGTCCTGCCCTCTGATGGGATGGAGGTTGCAAGCATGTGTGGTGGGAGCACAGGGCCAT
Source organism: Crocidura indochinensis (assembly GCA_004027635.1). Lineage (NCBI taxonomy): Eukaryota > Metazoa > Chordata > Mammalia > Eulipotyphla > Soricidae > Crocidura > Crocidura indochinensis. Next base: position 4,913 of record PVKC010036476.1, read on the forward strand.
GTGCTGATTTCAAGGGGGGCCTTGAGCTGCACCTTCTCTCAAGAGGCCTGGAAAATGGGTATACAACCACCTTCACACACACACACACACACACACACACATACACACACGCACGCACGCACGCACGCACGCATGCACGCGTGCCAAGAGTTCAGTACTCAGTCTCTCCTAAGGGGCAGGCAGCAGATAGGAGCCCAGCCCACTGCCTCTGAGCCCACTGGGCAGGGGGTGTGCACAGTTCTTCACAGGCCCTGCTGACACTCCACAGTAGAACATGGCAGTTTGGGTGGAGAATGGCAGACTCCCATGACAGTTACTATGTGAGGCTCAAGCCAGCTGGATTCCTGATATTTATAACTTAGCATTTGTTTTAAGAAAGAAAAAAATCCAGGGGCCGGGCGGTGGCGCTGGAGGTAAGGTGCCTGCCTTAGGACGGACCGGACCGCGGTTCGATCCCCCGGTTCCCATATGGTCCCCCGTGCCTGCCAGGAGCAACTTCTGAGCGCATAGCCAGGAGTAACCCCTGAGCGTCACTGGGTGTGGCCCAAAAACCAAGAAAGAAAAAAATCCTGATTATTTTACCTGGGCTTTTAACTTTTTAGCTAAAGCTAGTTAACTATTGACTGTAACATTTATCTGCTTACTTTAGAGGAATTATTTTGGTTTCCCTACAAGTCTGGCTCCTTTTCGTCTCAGTCCTTCATTTTCCTCCTCAGTTTCTTCCCTTACTTCCTGCTGCCCTGCAAAATCTCATCTCATGGGTCAGCTTGTGGCAGGTATTTTCAGAGCAGGGGTGTCGTGGAAATGGAAAAGTCCACTTCATTTACCATCTAGCTGGGATCCTAGTGTAACAAGCCAGGATGGTTTCCCATTGAGATGGTGTGCTGTGTGCTGTCAGACTCTATCCTAGGCTGCTAACCATGTCCAGCGCACCTGAATCCTGTGTCACGCCTACTGTGCCTCTCTACTCCTGCCTGTAGGTTGCTCAGAGCATCGAGGACCATCATCAAGAAGTGATCGGATTCTGCAGAGAGAATGGCTTCCATGGCCTGGTGGCCTACGACTCTGACTACGCGCTGTGCAATATCCCCTACTACTTCAGTGCCCACGCCCTGAAGCTGAGCCGCAATGGGAAGAGCCTCACCACCAGCCAGTATCTGATGCACGAGGTGGCCAAGCAGCTGGATCTAAACCCCAACCGCTTCCCCATCTTTGCTGCCCTGTTAGGTAGGTGGCTGTTGTGTCTGGCCAGTGGGGGGAACCTCCCTCGGAGCCTTCTCACTGTCCCCGTTGGGATTTGGCACATGCTAGCTACTCTGTCTTCCGTGTTCAAGTCTTGCTCATTTATGTAAATGAGGTTTGTGAAAATAGTTCATGATGGGGATTTGGCAGAGAAGTGTGGAAAAACATTTTTTAAAAATGTAGAGAAGGAACCTACCTTGCACACACTCCACCCAAATTCTATCGCCAGCTCCACATATGATTCCCTGAGTCCCATCAAGAATGATACCTGAGCTCTTCTCTCTCTCTCTGTCTCTCTCTCTCTCTCTCTCTCTCTCTCTCTCTCTCTCTCTCTCTCCTCTCTCAAAAAAAAAAAAAGAAAAAGAAAAAAAGAATGATACCTGAGCATAGAGGCAGGAATAAACCCTGAGCACTGCTTGACTACTTGAGTATGGCGGAAAGAAAAGAGAGAAAGAAAGAAAGAAAGAAAGAAAGCAAACTACAAATATTAGCTAATAATTTTCACTATAAAAGGCAGGCATTTACAACTTGTGTTTATGGGGCTGGAGCCATAACATGGGGGATAAGGCATTTGCCTTGCATGCAGCCAACCCAACCCAAGTTTGTTTCCTAGCATCCCATAAGGTTCCCTGATCCTGCCAGGAGTAATTTCTAAACACAGAGCCAAGAGTAATAGCCCCTTAGTGGGACCAGGTGTGGCCCAAAAACAAAAGAAACAAAAAATAAAACTTGGGCATAAATTATATGTATTAAGGAGAAAACATGCTGTGAAAGTTTTTACTGGCATGTTTTCTCATTTTTCAGATGAATACTACCTTATTTAAAAGAAAAATAATAAACAAATCGGATCACCTGTTTCCATTTCTTGCACTTTCAGTACATATTCCCTTGGGATTGGTGCTGTGAGTGATAGACCAAGCCTTGTATGCATTAACCCTGGGTTCTGTCTCTTGGAGGAATTTCTTTGTGTTGTTATGTTTAGTTTTTGAGCCACACCCGGCATTGCTTATTAAACCTGGCTCTGAGCTCAGATGATTCCTGGCGGGGCTCGGGGACCTATATGTGGTTGCTGGGGATCTAGCCCAGGTTCTCTTTGAAAACAAAAGGCCCTATCCTCATCCTAATTTTCCAATTTCTCTTGGAAGATTTTCTTACACTAATTACCCAGAAAGAATGAAACCTTGCTTTCTCACTGAAAAATGATTTTCCAGTGGTGATAGAGCCATCTGTCTCATTATGTCTGTTTCATGATTACTTTCTTCTTTCTTTTCTTAGGCTGTGCATGTTATCTACTTTAATGCCTAGATGAGTTGATAGTCACTGTGAGTGAGTCATGTGTTCTGATGAGGCCTCCATGATTTGCAGGAAGGCTCGGTCTGGATACTCAGGGTTTTTTTGGGAAATATTTGTCGCCTTATTGCACTGCTCAGGAGGTCTTTGGGCCCTCTCCCCCTGCCTCGCCCCTAGCAGTTCTCAGCCATCCTTGTCTGTCTGCTCAACCCCAGGGCCTAGGGGTGTAGTGTGCTACTTTCATGCTTTGCAGTTCATAGTCCCTGGACCAGTCAGCTGCCAGGGCTGCATCAAAAGATGCTTCAGGGACTTTGGTGCCTGGAATTGAACTGGAATTAGGCATGTACTCTGGCTGCTGCTCTGTTTCCAGCCCTTCTAATTGTATTTTTAAGATTAACACCCTGATCTGCTTGTGCTTAAAAGGAGAATTATAGGTTATTTTTAGAAGCATCTAGTCACTGTATTTTTATAAAACATTCCAGAAAAGTTTCACATAATTAGAAATTATAGTGGGGAAGCCACATTTTTCACATGTAGTTTGGTGATGATGTTTCAGGTTATTTAATGGCCTTTGAACATAGTTCTGAGTTCACACATTGTTTATTTGGTTTTGATTGCAAGTATGTGCCTTTAAGTTAGTGCTTGACTATTTTCTGTTAATTTTCTAGGGAATTCCTGTGACTTGGATTTTGGATGTTTAAAATGAATTTTATAAATACACTTTGCAGGGCCGGAGATAGCATGGAGGTAGGGCGTTTGCCTTGCATGCAGAAGGATGATGGTTCGAATCCCGGCATCCCATAATATCCCCGGGTGTGACCCAAAAACAAACAAACAAACACACAAACAAAAAATACACTTTGGGGGCCTGGGAGATAGCGTGGAGGTAAGGCGTTTGTCTTTCATGCAAAAGGTCATCGGTTCAAATCCCGGTACCCCATATGGTCTCCCGTGCCTGCCAGGAGCAATTTCTGAGCATGGAGCCAGGAGTAACCCCTGAGCACTGCTGGGTGTGACCCAAAAACCAAAAAAAAATTAATAATAATAATAATACACTTTGCATTTTCAGAAGCTAATATATTAAAAGCTAAATTTTTTGTTAAAATAACTGTGGATAGATACTTTATTGTAAAATATTTATAAACCCACAAATTGAGAGACCACCCAACATGAGTATTTTTTTTTTTTTTTGGTTTTTGGGCCACACCCAGTGACACTCAGGGGTTACTCCTGGCTATTCGCTCAGAAGTTGCCCCTGGCTGGCCTGGGGGACCATATGGGGCACAGGGGATCGAACTGCGGTCCATCCAAGGCTAGCGGGGTAAGGCAAGCACCTTACCTTCAGCGCCACCGCCCGGCCCCCCAACATGAGTATTTTTAACTCCAAGCAGATGAGTATGAAGATATAGGGTAGTGGTGAAAGATTCAAAAACCAAGCCAATCAGAAGAGAGTCAGTGGAGTTAGTCTTTTACCTCCTGGCCTTTCTGCCTCAGCCAACAACTAGAACTGCTCTTTCTTTATTAAACCAATACCCATAACGGGGTGAAATGGGGGAAGGTCTAATGATCCAGGTGGGCTTTTACATATCGTATGGAAGATAGGAGATTGTCTTTGTTTTGAGTTAATAACTGGATGTCATCTTATGTTCTACCCTTTCTGTTTAAATCAAAACAAAAAAAAAATGAGAAAAGCTATACATTTTTTATTCTACTTTTCTCTGCCAGAGGCAGGAACCCCAGATCAGAACTTATAAAGAAGTTGACTGTAAAGGTGTCAAAGGTCAGATTGTGCATACATATTCTCAAAACAATCAGCTTTTTCCCCATATATATATATCACAAAATTTTTTCCTAGACTTTTCTGCACATAAACAATAGAATCTTCCTGCATTCACTATGCCAAGTAGGTGATGATTTTCTTTAAATAAATTAAAATAATTTAAGAATTAAAAAAAAGAACCTTTCTGCAGATACACTTAATTTGAAAATTCTTAAACATTCTTACACTGAGCATTGTAATACAAGTCTAGAACATCCAAGTTCCGGGGGCCGGGCGGTGGCGCTGCAGGTAAGGTGCCTGCCTTGCCTGCAGACCACGGTTCGATTCCCCGGTTCCCCATATGGTCCCCCATGCCTGCCAGGAGCGACTTCTGAGCAAATAGCCAGGAGTAACCCCTGAGCGTCACCGGGTGTGGCCCAAAAAAAAAAAAAAAAAAAAAAAAAAAAGAACATCCAAGTTCCTTTTTATATACTTTTCTAAACAGAATCACATTTCTGCACACATATATACTCATATACATACATATATATAATTGAAATAAGTTTGCTAAAACATTGTTATTAGAGTCTGTAGTATCCAAGTTCTTTTTCCATCAACTTCTATGGACAAAGACATTTGAACATTTTGTAGACATAATTTGAGAATAAGAATATACAATCTGTCATCTCAGTAATTGGGAAACATTTGAAAACTGGATAGCTGAGAACCATTAAAAATCTTAACATTATGCATTTCCCCAGAACTATGCAAACTAATATTAAACCACTAAAGTTGGAAACAAAATTTTCTTTTGCAGTGGGGCATAGAACAAAGCAGTAGCTATAAAATCTAATATAGGTAGAACACACAGTTTAGCCAGCAATATTATGACTGATGCAAATATGATTTATAGATTAACCTAGAAGAAAGTTGCAGGAGGTTCTGAAGGTAGCTTCTCCTCATTTGGTCTTCAGCTGGACTTGGATCCCTCATTGTCTCCTCCATTTTCACCTTCTGTAATAGGCTGCTGAGGTCTTCTGGGATGGAAAGGCCTTTGGCTTGGAAAGGCCTGGGCTGGAATCTGGTGGGAGGATCTGCTCATCTCCCTGCTATTTGTCCCCCTCAAATGGGGCTTTCTCTTTGGCTTCTTCCCTATCAGTGACCTCAGTAAGTTGCTGCAGAGGTCTTCGCACAAAGCACCTTTGGTAGAAAAGGCCATGGGGCCTTGGGCACTGGGATGCTGCTCAGAGTCTTCAACTCTCTCCCCTTCACTGCCTGCTTTTGTCCCGCCCGAAGGGACCTCTGCTACCATGGATGATGGGCAACTAAGCGGCCAGATCAGAGCAACAAAAGCCATTCAAATGGGGGCCATGTGCACTATTCCAGTGACAGGCACTGCACACTCCGTCCAGCTGAAGGAGGTCGTGGTGGAAATTATCCACCAGAGAGTCAAATAATTCACCATCGTTGGGGGTCTTCTTGGGTCACTTTCAAATATAAGTTGTAAAATAAGGGGGCCGGGCGGTGGCGCTGGAGGTAAGGTGCCTGCCTTGCCTGCGCTAACCTAGGACGGACCGCGGTTCCATCCCCCGGTTCCCCAGATGGTGTCCCGTGCCTGCCAGGAGCGACTTCTGAGCGAATAGCCAGGAGTAAGCCCTGAGCGTCACCGGGTGTGGCCCCAAAATAAAAATAAATAAGTAAGTAAGTAAGTTGTAAAATGAAAATCCACAAGTTGTGAGACTACCCCACATGTGTATTTCTAATCCCAGGCGGACTGGTTTGAAGAAGCAGGGTCGTGGTGAAAGATTCAGAAACCAAGCCAGTCAGGAGAGAGTCATTGGAGTCAGTCTGCTTTTCTCCTCATGACCTCTCTTCCTCAGCCAAAAGCCAGAATTGCTCTTTCTTTATGAAACCAATATCCATTGGGCTGGGGTGGGAAAGGTCAAGTAATCCAGGTGGGCTTCACATATCAAAAGAGATTTAACAGAAAGTGGAAGATTGGGTATCTTTGTGTTGGGTTAATAGCTGGATGTCATCTTAACACTTATGAAAGGTCCTTTTCTTAGATGTGCTTGTGTTTAAAAAAACAACACTGAGTATTTCTTTTGAAATAAGGCTAACTCATATTTCTAGAAGTCTGGTTTGTCCTACAACGCCTTGTTCTCCCTTGTTCATATATCTTACTCTTACTTGCTGTTTTCCTTGCTTCTTTAAGTTTATCCACTCTGGATAAACTTATGTTTGCTCTTAAATATGTATTCCCCCCACTCATATCTTTCGTGGTTTTTTTTTTTTTTTTTTTGAAGTTTTGGGCCACACTTGGTGGTGCCGCTCAGGGGTTACTCCTGGTCCTGTACTATTGCCCTAGCAACTACACACACATTTTATTTATTTATTTATTTATTTATTTATTTATTTTATTTTGGGGCCACACCTAGTGACGTTCAGGGCTTATTCCTGGCTATGCGCTCAGAAACCACTCCTGGGATACCGGGGGATCAAGTCACGGTTCGTCCTAGGCTATTGCTTTGCCTCTGGTTAGATGTAATGCGAGGTAGGGTTGTGAAGGATGCCACCCTGCATTGCTTTCTGTGAGCAGTGCAAGTACTGTTCTCCCATTGTGGAAGAGATTAAGTCCTATTTTGAAAAACCCAGAATCATAGCGCCTCACTTGCACGAGCATAACTCTTGCAGGGCTGCCCATTTATCCCACGCCTGAACTTCATTGGGCACAGACAGTGGCTCTCAAGGCCATGGTTCTCATTTGCTAGGTTTCGTTTGTGCCCAGACCTGGGATAGAGAAACTTATAGCTAATATTCACCTTCTTTACCCAAGGGGTGCTAGTGGGAGTCCTGGGCAGGATGCTTGTCGTCCCTGTCCTTGGCACAGACCATTGCCTCTATCTAAGCCTGACTCAAAGATTGTGTGGGCCTCAGATCCCGCCCTGGGCAGTGAGCCTAGTGTACTGGGCACCGTGGGAACCGCAGCCGCCTTGGGAACAAGTAGGAACTTGTAGCTACTCTTGTCGGCCATCCTGGCATTTACCAGCCTGGCGCTCATTTGGATGCCACGCTGAAAGCTGTTCGGTACCTTGCTTGCATAGGTTCTGCTGATTCTGTCCTAGAATTCCACTCCATGCCTCAGGCAACTGCAAGAGGTCACCTGGGTTGTGTGTGGTTTCCTGTTAAAAGATGGAAAGGGTTGGTGCCTCTGAAAGTCTGTGGGGGTGCATCAGGAAAGGTGGTCCAAGCTAGAGTAGTCACATTGCAGACTAAAGTGAGCAGAGGTGCTGCGGGGCCACCAGGGGCCACTCTGACCCCCATTTGTCTCCTAGGAAACCATATCCTGCCTGATGAAGACCTCGCCTCTTTCCATTGGAGCCTGCTTGGTCCAGAACATCCACTTGCCTCCCTGAAGGTAAAGTTCACTTCCTTCTCAGCAGGGGAAACTAGCTAGATTTGGCTGTTGCTTGAATAATGTAAGTTACATACTATTGTATATAGAAAGAAATTGTAGGGGATAGACGGAGTGCTCTCTCTTATATGTGGGATATAAAGAAACTTTGTAAGGAAAAATCAGAGCTCCAAAGTCAGTGGAAACAAAGCATAGGAAAACTAGTCTTCAAACAGGAAGCTTGTCCCTAGGGCTAGGGTACAGGAGATAACTTAGGGAAGGTACAGTGATGGAGAGGAAATTGTTTTCCATAGAGGCAAATGGGAGGGTGGACCAGGAGGGAAAGACACTGGTGAGGGAAGTGAACTCTGGCAAAGGGATTGTTACTAGAACATCTTATATCTGAAACTCAATCATGAAATATTTTTGTAACTAATTCATGGTGATTAAAAAAAAAAAAAAAGAATTCTTTACCTCTTTAAAACTTCATTCTAGGGGACCGGGTGGTGGCACTGAAGGTAAGGTTCCTTCCTTGCCTGCTCTAACCTAGGAC
>PVKC010036477.1:0-13212 GCA_004027635.1 Crocidura indochinensis
TCATTAAATTTTGTATTGTTTCTTTGTTTCTATATTATTGATTTCTGCTCTAGTTTTTAGTTTCTATTCTCTTCTGCTTGTGTTTGGGTTGCTTTTGCAGTTGGTTTTCCAGATATTTAAGGTATACCTTTAGGTTTTTATTTTGTCTTCTTTTTCTTTCCTAATGTAGCCCTAAATAATGAGTTTTCTACTTATAACTGATTTTGTTGTGTGCCATAGATTTTGGCAATTTGTTACTTCATTATCATTAGTCTCAAGGAATCTTTGGTTATTGAAAGTGTCCTGCCTATTGGATCTGTTGAATGGTAATAATGGGTTTTGAAATTTCCCACTACTATCATATTTCCATCCATGTTTCTATAGGTTTGTGAACAAAATCCTTACATATTTTGATTGTTCTACATTTGGTGCATAAATGTTGATCAGAGTTAATACTTCTTGGTCTATGTCCCTTTGATCAATAAGTAGTGTCCAACTTTGTTTCTAAGTATTTTTGAGTTGAATACAATTTGGTCTGCTTTAAGTATGACTGTCCCAGCTTTTTCCCCCAGTAGCTTATATAATTGTTGTATATCCTTTTACTCTGAGGCTGTAGCTATCATGAATTTTCATGTGTGTTTCCTTCAGGCAGCAGATTCTGAGTTTTGTTTCCTAAGCCAACTCACTGCTTTTTACCTTTTGATGGGATGATTTAGTCCATTGGCATATAAGGAAACTACTGAAAGAAATAATTGTTGTGCCATTATATTATGTAGAGTTGTTGTTACAATTGGGTATTTGGTTTATGTAATTGATCTTCTAGCAATTATTAAGAGTTTGTTTGGTTAGTGTAATTACTGTGAATTCTTGGGTTAGTGCAAATATTGTGAGTTCTTTTTGTCCAAAAAAATGTTTTTAACCCTTTCTCTCATGTAGTGTTTTTAACCCTTTCTCTTTCTAGGTAGTGGACTCTCGGTTGAAAGTTTCTTTTATTCAGTAGTTTGAAAATGTCTTTCCACTCTTTTCTTGGCTGGATTGTTTCAAATGGAAGATTTGATTCAGATGTGTTTACATTTCTCATGCTCTCTTTTCTTGCTTTCTTTTTTTTTATTTGTTTTAATTTGGGTGCTATACCTAACTATGCTCAGTACTTATTCCAGGCTCTGCATTAAGAAATAATGCAGGGGCCAGCGAGGTGGCGCTACAGGTAAGGTGTCTGCCTTTCAACCAAGGAAGGACCACAGTTCGATCCCCCGGTGTCCCATATGGTCCCCCCAAGCGAGGGGCAATTTCTGAGCGCTTAGCCAGGAGTAACCCCTGAGCATCAAATGGGGGTGGCCTGAAAAAACAAACAAACAAACAAACAAAAAGAAATAATGCAGATGTCAGATATTGAACCCTGGTTGGCTTAATACAAGGTAAACACCCTACTTGCTATAGTACTACTCTAGACACCTCTTTTATTTCTTGAAGTAGTATTTTGTAGTTTTCTTTGTATAGGTCTTGCACATCTGTAAGCTGATTCTAAGGTAATTAATTTTCTGAGGCATGATTATAAATGGAAAATACTTATTTTTGACTTCTCTTTCTTCTATTTCATTAATAGCATATAGGAAATTTCATTAATTTGCTTGTTAATATTTCAACTTTCTACTCTACTATACAAATATATAGATTTTAGGAGAATTGTTTGTAGAGAATATATACCTAAAGTAAGTCATCTATAATTAGTGAGAGCTTGACTCTTCTTTTCTAATCTGGATGCCTTTAACACTTTTTTATGCTTAATGCTATGGTAAATACTTCCAGTACTATCTTGAATAGTAGTGGTGATAGTGTGAAATTTGGTATTTTGCCTTACTTAGAAGGAGGGCATTTTGTATTTTTCCCTATTAAGTATAATGTCTGTCTATAGTTATTTTTCCCTATTAAGTATAATGTCTGTCTATAGTGAGGTTATGGTAAATACTTTGACTATGTTGAGGAAAATTCCTTCAATTTCCATTTTATTGTAAGTTCTCATGATTGATGCAAGATCTTATAAAAATGTCTGTTTGGGAGACAGAGCAATGGTGTACCAGTAGGGCCTTTGCCTTACCCAGGACTAACCGCGGTTCCATCCCCCGGCACCCCATATAGGTCCCCCAAGACAGGAGCGATTTCTGAGCACATAGACAGGAGTAAACCCTGAACATCACCAAGTGTGACCTAAAACTTTTTCAAAAATGTCTGGTTAGCTCTTCCCCCTGGCATAGATGCAAGGAGAAAGACTGGCCTAGCCTTCTTAGAAAACATTATGGACATTCATCAAAAACTAGATATTAAACTTCTGCTTGACTCAAAACCCATTCCTGAGAATGAATACTAGGGGTGTCTAATACAATACCAAAAAAAAACAAAAAAAGCGAAAAACAAAAAATATTTGAACTCCTATGTTCATTGCAGCACAATTCACAATGGCTATAATCTGCAAACAAGGTAAGTGATTGAAAACAGATCGGTGAATAGCGAAAATATGTTATATCTACACCATGTATACGTAAAATGTAGACCCCTTGTATTATATGGAATCAAATTATTTTATTAGATTGAACTTATTATACTGTATTTTGCTGAATGGATATTTTAATCTGACTTTATACTTTATACAACCAAAGAGAAATAACAAATGACATGTGTTTATTTTATTTTTATTTCAATGTGTTTTCTGAATTCTATTAATGAATTCAAGTCCTTAAGAATATTGGATGCATCTCCCATTATGGGTTATTGCATATATGAAACAATTAAAAAATTAAATTTACCAAAAGCAGCTATTCAGTTTCACTGACAGTTAAAAATTATTGTCACCAAATTCACTGCTTATTGAGAACAAAGGAGCTTACAAATGATCTTCACCCTTTTTATAAATACTAGCAATTTTCTTTTCTATTTGGAATCTACAAAGAATGGAATTCAAAGATTTATATAACATTGTTAGTTTCACAGAAAATAAAAGGCACGATTTTTTAAATATAATTGCTTTCATGTTCAAATAATTAAAAGTTATATAAAGTAATGAATATTGTTTGATGAAATACTTTTTCTTTTGGGGAGTATATTTGCACACGTATATACTGGTTTACTCCTTGTTCTGTGTTCACAGTTCAGGCCTGGTAGGCTCAGGTACCATATTCAGTGCTCATAACTCAGTTGTGTATAAGGTGTGTTCTTTTATATAACATTTATCTGGTCCCTACAATATATTTTAAAATACCAAGTTGAGAAATATATTTTCTGTTTGTTTTGTTTTTTTGGTTTTTGGTTTTAGGGATCACACCAGCAGCACTCGGGGGTTACTCCTGGCTCTGCACTCAGAAATTGCTCCTGGCAGGCTCGGGGGACCAACCATGGTTGTTCTGGGGTCGACTGCATGCAAGACAAAACGCCTTACCACTGTGCTCTCTCTCTTGCCCCATGGAATATATTTTTTTTGTTTGTTTGTTTTTGTTTTGGGCCACACCCGGTGACACTCAGGGGTTAATCATAACTATGCACTCAGAAATCATTCCTGGCTTGAGGAATCATATGGGATGCCAGTGGATTGAACCACTGTCCATCCTAGGCCAACAAGGCAAACTCTCTACCGCTTACACCACCATTCTGGCCCTGGAATATATTTTCTTAAAGAAGGTCTACAAGAAACTTAATGAATGCAAAAGAAAGCATTCAGTATCACTGTATACAAAGACAACCATGATGAAAATGAAAACAGTTGATTACATAAAGTAGCAATCTGATGATCACTTTCAATGTGACAAATAATGCCTAAATCATAAATAATTACATGGAAATTTGATAAGTAAAGTGTTACTTTTATGAAACTTGAATTTTTGTATGATTAGTCACACAAAAAATCTGTAGTTATACTCCTAGGCATATGTAATGCATACCTTTATAATTGTTAAAAGTTATTTTACAAACATACTAATAAATTACCTCTCCAGGAAGTTGGTACTTTGTGAATTTGCACCTTTACTCTAAGTGAGTAATTCAAAATAATTTTGGAAATAAGTTCCTGTGGAAAAATTAGAAATGTTAGTGAAGTTGCATAATAACCAAGTGAATTATTTTTCACTTTCTCCAAATAATATAAAACACAACTGGAAGAAAAAAGAAAGAAAAAAGAAAATCTAGCTGAACATTTTGTCACTAAACTATAACTACAGGTTATTTTTTTACAAACTTCTTTTTCTGAGAGTGGAATATTTCAAAATGACTGCTAATTTGTGGATTGTTCTCTAAATTTTCTTAGCTCCTTTTATTTTTTTAAATTTATTTAAATAAAATGCATCACATAATTGACATAACTGTTCATAATACATTTGTTTCAAGATGACAGAGAGCAAAGTTATTAAAAAAATAGAAAAAATTGGGGCCGGGGAGATAGCATGAAAGTAAAGCATTTGCCTTGCATGCAGAAAGATGGTGGTTCAAATTCTGGCATCCCATATGGTTCCCTGTGCCTTCCAGGAGCGATTTCTAAGCAGAAAGCCAGGAGTAACCCCTGAGCACTGCAGGATGTGACCAAAAATAAAACCAAAATAGATAAATAAATAAAAATAGAAAAAATAGTAAGCAGAACTAAAAAAATGAAAGAAAAAAAGAAGGAAGAAAAGGTTCTGCAGTAAGTATATTTGTGAAAATTGTATCTCTAAAAAAAAACTACATTAAAACAATAGCAGGTTAGTAAGTTTTTATTTTTTTAAAAGAGATTATTTCCAGAGTCTTGCTATGGTAAATACTGCTGCAATAAATATAGGTGTAAGGAAGGGGCTTTTGTATTGTATTTTTGTGTTCCTAGGGTATTTTCCCAGGAGTGGTATAGCTGGATTGTATGGGAACCAAGATGCCCTTTAACAGATGAATGGCTAAACAAACTGTGGAACATATACACAATGGAATATTATGCAGTCATCAGGAGAGATGAAGTCATGAAATTTTCCTATACATGGATGTACATGGATCTATTATGCTGAGTGGAATAAGTCAGAGAGAGATAGATAGAGACTGGTCTCACTCATCTATGGGTTTTAAGAAAAATGAAAGACATTTCTCAACAATTTTCAGAGACAAAAAGAGAGGAGGGTTGGACCTTATAGCCCACATCAAGGACCTCACCACAAAGAGTGATCAGTTTAGTTAGAGAAATAACTACATTGAGAACTATCCTAACAATTAGAATATATGAGGGAAATAGAAAGCCTGTCTAGAGTACAGGTGGGGGTGGGAAGGGGAGGACGGATATTTGGGACATTGGTGATGGGAATGTTACACTGGTGATGGGGAGGAGGGTTTCATCTTTTATGACTGAAACCCAACCACAATCATGTTGGTAACCAAGGTGTTTAAATAAAAAAATATTAATTAAAAAAAAGGTCTATGTGGAGATTGTTGTTTGCATACGCACAACAAAATATGGAAGAAATAGAAAGGAAAAAACCTTTGGCCTAAATACAGGGAGACCTTACCCATAAAGTATTCAGGCATAAGACCAACTTCAGATTCTAGGCATACTAGTTTGTCCAACCCCAGTGTCATTCTCTGTGGTTCCAGTAAAAGCTCTTCACAATCACGGTTGTTGTTGTCAGGTTTCTATAGTTAGAGATTCTGGTTTCTGTAGAGATCCTACATCTATGTCAGGATGACATCAAGGGTCTCCTGGTTTCATTTCACCATTAGGTGGCAATGCCCTGATAACAGGTTGTTGCTAAATCGTCTGGGTGTCATAAAAACCCTCTTCGGAGTAAGTCGATGTCAGGGCAGCAGTAGGGCCTTCCCTGGTAGAAGTTTGATTCTTTATGATGGTGTAGAAAACCGTGGTTGTTTCCGTATATAGTATCCATGGTTCAGGTGTGAGTGGTTAATGCCCGATCTTCTGAAGCCTAAGCCAAGTTATTATGACAAATATTCAGGGTGTAAGGCCCCACTGCAGTATAAAATTTGTGTATTCCTATCTCTATTAGAAAAGAACTTACTTGGTGCTCGCTTCGGCAGCACATATACTAAAATTGGAATGATATAGAGAAGATTAGCATGGCCCCTGCTCCAAGAAAAGAACTTATTTGTATGTGTAAGTTTTTTCCCCATTTTAATGTGCCTATGCAAGAAGGAACTCCTTTAAATGCAGGTTTAAAATACTGGTTATCTACAACTATTTACTTTGGCATCCAGGGAGAAGTCCCAGTTTGAAAGGACTGCCTGCTTTCTCCTGTTCAGGTGTGTTAACATAAACAGACCTTTACTGAAATCTGTTGAACTTCATAGAAGATTCTGCTGAGTTATAAATGGGGGTCAACTTATCTTCTCTCAACGTGTACTCTTATATGAAACTGTTTTTTTTGATTTTTTTTTTTGTTTTTGTTTGTTTGTTTGTTTTGTGGAGGGGAGCATACCCAGTGGCGCTTAAGAATTACTCCTTGCTCTGAGCTCAGAAATCTTTCCTGGCAGGCTCAGGAGATCATATGGGAAGCAGAGAATCGAAAGTGGGTCTGTCCTGTATTGGTCATGTGCAAGGCAAACACCCTACCTCTGCACTAGCCTGTCTTAGAAAGAGAGCAGATTTCCAGAGTACAGGACCTTACATTTTTCAATTAAATGTAATATCCTAGCAATATTATTTCTCTTTTAAAACTGATTGAATGCTGGTCCTAACAAAAAGGATTTACATAAGCTTTCCAGCTACTATTCTCTATTTAAAAGAATCTGGATGTTATGTATATATATTTACTTCAATAAGAATATATGTTTTTCATAGAATGCTAGCACTAATTTTGACTTAATAGTACAAGTTGTACAAAAAGTATGAAATTATACTGAGTAACTGATTTTTAGTTGGTAACTATGTGCAATCTGAAATGAGTCTCTAAAGTAAGTAATAAGAGAATTTATTATCAAAACAACATACCTATAAAGAATGATTGCCAAAAGTACTCACATATATACAACTGTTTAAAAATAGGAAAAGATTAACCTCTATGACATACTGTCATCAATTGTGTTGGGAATTGAGCCAAATGCTGTCCTGGTGCCTATAGTTTATATTCGGGTATATATAGGACAGTTACTCAGAATTCTAGACTGCATTATATACCTTGTACCATGTACAAGCAGCACTGTTTATAAAAGCAATCCTGTGGCAGGGCTGTTCCTTGTACTCTAGAGAAGTAAACATTGGTATAATTTTAAAATTATAGCTAGAGGTCTACAGACTGAAACTGTAAACATAAGTTTCCAGGGTCACATTAATTCTGAAAGATTCAGATCCCCTAGGCTTCCCTATATGGCAATAAATTTTGCTAGAATGTGGAAAAAATGTAGAAGGTTTAAAAGTGTTTTTATTTTTCAAATAGGCTGTTACTTTCTTTATCTAGGTATTCAACTTGATTTAGAATATGGATAAATTCTTCATTTTTTTCAGTTCTTTTTTATAATATGGGAATGAACACTTATAAAAACTATAAAAGTTGTCTCTAATGAAATGTAATGACTCTCTCTTTTTTTTTTTTTTTTTGGTTTTTGGGTCACACCCGGCAGTGCTCAGGGGTTACTCCTGGCTCCATGCTCAGAAATTGCTCCTGGCAGGCATAGGGGACCATATGGGGCACCGGGATTCGAACCTATGACCTTTTGCATGAAAGGCAAACGCCTTACCTCCATGCTATCTCCCAGGCCCCGACTCTCTTTTTTTTTATTTTGGTCCACACCTGGTGATACTCAGGGTTACTCCTGGCTCTGTGCTCAGAAATCGCTCCTGGCTTGGGGGACCATTGGAACACCTGTCCTAGGCTAGTGCGTGCAAGGCAGGTGCCTTACCACTTGTGCCACTGCTCTGACCCCTAGTCAGTACACTTTATATAGAAATCAATGCTTTGGGAATTTCACTCTTATTATTTTGTTGTATATTGATTAATTATTCACTAGATACACTGTGGGAAGATGATGTACTAGATATAAGCAATTATCTAAGTGAACTTATTCAATTGTTTCAAGATGATAATAGTTGTTTTCATACTGTTGAAGAGTACAATAAAGCCAAATGATTTCTGTATGTATCCTATAATTTAGTTTAAAAAATCAAATAAAGTCATTGTGTGTTTCTTACTTTAAACTCATTAAGCAGATTTTTTCATTTTTAAAGAAGATAGGGAATGGAGAGAGTATAGTGGGATGGGTACTAGCCTCGTATGTGGCCTAAACTAGTTCAGTTCCCAGTACTTCATATAGTCCCCTAGCTGCCCTGTGGCCTTCAGGGAAAGATCCATGAGAAAAGAGCCAAGAATAATTTCTGAGCATTACCATCTATGCTTCCACCCCACCTTCAAAATGAAAGTTACTAGTAACTTCGCCTAAACAATATAACTTCAAGCTAACTTAAAGCTTCTTATATCCAAGTTATCTGGAGTAACAAAATTTTCAGAACTTTAAAAAAAGGCATATTTAAATGAGCTGCTACTTTTTTGTCCTCAATAATCAAGTATTGAGTCCCTGCAGTCAAATATTTTGATCAATTAAAGAACCTTAATAGACTCACATTGACTATGAGTTCCATCAAAGCACATCAAGATGCACCCAGAAACAATATCTAAAACTTTAATTTGTTTTTGCTTTTGTTTATTGATTTTTGGGTCACTCCTAGAGGTGCTCAGGTTTACTCCTAGCTCTGTGCACAGAAATCACTCCCAGCAAGGCTCAAGAGACCATATAAAGGGAACAGAGATAAAATTTGGGTGAGATATAAACAAAGCCAGTGATATAACACTTGTATTATATTTTCAGCCCCCCCAAACTGATTATTTTTGTAACAAGATCAGTGGATATAGCTTTAAAATAAAGTACACAAATGTTTTAATGAGGATATTCTGATTCAGTCATCTGTTTTTAATGCTAAACTTGGGTTTATTTATTTCTGTATCATTCCAGATATTCTGTATATAAGACATTTATTAACATTAATTAATATTTTTGGTTTTGATTTTTGGGGCCAGATCCAGTAGCTCTCAGGAGTTACTCCTGGCTCTGGGCTCAGAAATTCCACCTGGCATCCTCGAGGATCCATATGGAATGCCCAGGATCAAACCTGGGTCCCTCCCAGGTCAGCTGTATCAAGGCAAATGCCCAACTACTGTGCTATCAGTTTCCAACATTAATTAATTTTATAGGCATAAAATAAAAATGTATGTTGATAAGATTACTAGCATATGTATTTCACATAATAATCCAATCAGTGGGCATGCATTATCATCCATTTTATGGCTATAATATGCCAGGGTATTAATATAAAAACATTATCTAATGAATATCTTGCCTTCAAAAATACATGATATTTTATATTTTTTATAACTTACTTTATTTAAATACTATATTACAATGTTGTTCATAATAGAGTTGAGTTTTTTCCACAGATACAAGCTGTTCATTATTTAGTTTCAGTCATACAATGCACAACACCCTTCACAAGTGCAAAATTCCTGCCACCAATACATTAGTATGCCCATTTTTCCTTTCATCCACCCCTCCTGCCTGCCTCTGGGGCAGGCATTTTCTTCTCTCTCACTTTCTCTCTATCACTCTACATTTCCTTTTCCCCCTTTTAGACACTGTGGTTTACAATATGTTTACTCAGGGATACCATGCCTATCACTTTACTCCTTTCAGCACCCAATTCTTAATCAGAGTGACCATTTTCAACTATCATGGTCTTAGTGGTTACTACATTGACCTAATTTGACTTCCCCACTATCATTTCAAGATTCTTGACCTGGACCAGTTCTGTTGGACATCATATCTATTGTCTTTGGATATTATTACCATATTATTTTATATCCCACAAATAAGTTTGATCATTCTATGTCTATACCTTTCCCTCTGACTCATTTTACTCAGCATACTATCCATCCATGTAAAAGCATAACTCATGACTTCATTTTTCCTAACAGCCACTTAGTGTAGATGTACCATAATTTCTTTATCCACTCATTTGTTTTTGGACACTTGGTTTGTTTCCAGAGTCTGCCTAGTGTTACAATGAACAAAAGATGCAAAGTTTATGCATGTGCTTTTAAATTCTTAAGGGATGTTCCTAGGAGAGTTAATTCTGATCATATAGAAACTCAAATTCTAGTTTTTTGAGGAGTTGTCCATATTGTTTTTCAAAAAGGTGGGACCAATTGGCATTTTGACCATTAGTGAATGAAAATGTTTTTCTGGGGCCCGGGAGATAGCATGGAGGTAAGGCGTTTGCCTTTCATGCAAAATGTCATCGGTTTGAATCCCGGTGCCCCATATGGTCCCCCGTGCCTGCCAGGAGCGATTTCTGAGCATGGAGCCAGGAGTAACCCCTGAGCGCTGCCGGGTGTGACCCAAAAACCAAAAAAAAAAAATGTTTTTCTTTCCACAGCCATGCCAGCACTGATTGCTCTTGCTCTTTTTGATGTGTTCCAGTCTCTGTGGTATAAGATGATACCTACTTTTGTTTTAATTTGCATCTCCCTGATGAATAATGATGTGAAACATTTTTATATGTCTTTTGCCGATTGTACCCATTCTGTGGATGGACCTTGTATTCTAATCATAATGCTCTTTGAGATGCATAAGAGTCTTAGTTTAAATGAATTTTTATTTGTTTATCTTTGCTTCCACTTGCTTGACCAATGATGCCTTATCCTTGAAGATGCCCTTTGCTTCATTGCTACGTTTTTCTATATATACTTCATGGTTTCAGGTTTAATATCAAGGTCTTTAATCCATTTTGATTTTACTTTTGTGCACGGCGTTAAAAAGATATCTGAGTTCATTTTCTCTGATTCACTTTTTATTTCTTTCCATTTATCAAAGATTAATTGCTTATATATTTGAGTTAGCAGTGTCAGAATATTCAAGTCTATTCCATTGATCTGATAGTCTGTCATTCTTTCACTGTCATGCTGTTTTAAAGACTATGATTTATAGTAGAGTTTGAAGTTTGAAGAAAGTGGTGTCTGCCATTTTTCCCCCCAAGGATTCTTTTGGTTATTCATTGAAGTTTATTGCTCCATATAAATTTCAGGAGTATTTAATATATTTTTGAATACTGTCATGTTTTCCTCATTGGATTAAATCTATACAATGCATCAATTGGCATTTTAATTATATTAATCCTCCCAATCCATGAGCAGAGGATATGTTTTCATTTCAACTTTTATACCTTGAAACAGTTTTGTAGTTTTCTTTGAAGATCTTTCACCACTTTAGATAAATTCACTCCTAGGGACTTCATTTTCTGAGGCACAATTGTGAACAGGATGGTTGTGTAAAAAATAAATTTCTTCTCTTTCATTTTTTTGCATATAGAAAAGTCTTGGACTTATGCATATTAATTGTGTACCTGCCACTAACTTTACAAGTCTATTGCTTCTAGAAGCTTTTTGGTAGTCTTTAGGATTTTCTAAAAATAGATATCATCATGTTTTATGCAAATAGTGAGACCTTGGCTTATTCCTTTTCTGCCTATATTGCCCTTATATCTTTTTCTTGCCTAATTGCTATGGCAAATATTTCCAGTACTTTGTTAAATAGAATTGTCCGATAGAGGAAAACTTGTCTTGTGCTAGATCTTAGTTAAAAAAGACTTTGCTTTTCCTCCATGAAAATTTTGCCATGGGCTTGTGATAAGTGGCTTTGACTCCAGTGAAGAAATTTCCTTCAATTCTCATTTTGAGTGTTTTTATCATGAATAGGTGCTGAAACTTGTCAATGCTTTTTATGTATCTATTGCTATGATCTTATGATTTTTATTTTTTATTTTATTGATTGTGGATATATCCTGGTTGAATTTTAGCATTGTTTATCTATCAAGAGGTGAGAAAGTGGTATTAAAGTTTTCCACTATCATTGTGTCTTTCTTCAAGTCTGGGGGCCCGGGAGATAGCATGGAGGTAAGGCGTTTGCCTTTCATGCAAAAGGTCATCGGTTCGAATCCCGGTGCCCCATATGGTCCCCGTGCCTGCCAGGAGCAATTTCTGAGCATGGAGCCAGGAGTAACCCCTGAGCACTGCCGGGTGTGACCAAAAAAAATAATTTTCTGGCCCTCCATTGGGTGAATATATACTTAGGAGTGTGATGTCTTCCTGCTGTACATATCCCTTGAGTATTAAGAAATGAACCTCTCTGTATGTTATAACCATTTATAACCATTTAAGTCTGAGTTTATGTTGTCTGATATTAGCATGGCCACCCAACCTTTTTAAGGGAGTTTGTTTGAGGATGGTCATCTACCCTTTGACTTTGAGTTTATGTTAGCTTAGCTTATTCAAATGTGTTTCTTTCAGGCTGTACAATGTTGGATTCAATTTTCTGATCCATTTGCCTCTCTGTTTCTCTTATTTGGTACATTTAGCCATTGGCATTGAGAGAGATGAATATCATGGGATTTTGTGCCATCTTTTTGTAGAGGCTTGGTGTGTTTGTAGGCTTCATCTTGCCTTAAAGTAGAACCTTTCAGTTCTTCTATTAAGTTTGGTTTAGACTAGAGTCTGTAATGATCCTAAGTTTTTGTTTATCAGTGAAGCTTTGTATTCTTCCTTTAAAGATCAAAGTTTGATTTAGTGAAGTATGCCTGGTAAGGCATTTATTTCACTGAGGGTTTCTTTTTTTTAAGCTATATACCACCATTTTTTTCAGGCCTGAAGAGTTGCTTCAATAAGTCTTCTCTAAATCTTAATAATTCTTCTTTGTATATTATTTCCCTTTTTGATCTTTCTGCTTTATGTATCATTTTTATCTGAGTTTTTATCACTGTGACTAAGATGTGCCTCGGGGTACTTATATTTGGGTCTTTGAAGGTACTTTTTAGGTATCCAAAATGATGGTATAAAAACTCCATTTCTGGAAACTTCTCATCAATGATGTCTTTCAACTGTTACTTCTTCATAGGGGTTTTCTTCCTGTTGCTGAGACCATAGTAATTCTCATGTTGTTCCTATTGAACTTATCCCAATGGTGTCTTTCTTTTTCTTTCTTTCTTTCTTTCTTTCTTTCTTTCTTTCTTTCTTTCTTTCTTTCTTTCTTTCTTTCTTTCTTTCTTTCTTTCTTTCTTTCTTTCTCTTTCTTTCTTCCTTCTTTCTTTCTTCCTTTTTTCTTTCTTCTTTCTCTTTCTTTCTTTCTTTCTTTCTTTCTTTCTTTCTTTCTTTCTTTCTTTCTTTCTTTCTTTCTTTC
>PVKC010036478.1:0-13212 GCA_004027635.1 Crocidura indochinensis
TAAGTCTACTAGCCCTAGGTTTTCTAATTTTTCACTTAGGGCTCTTATTACTTTGCTATTTTTCTACCTGCTGGTGACAGTGGAGTATTGAGATCTCCTACTGCTATCACATTTTCCTTCATGTGTTTCTCTAGCTTTACATGCCTCACATATTTTGCTGAGTCTACATTAGGTGCATAAATATTGACCAGGGTCAGTACTTCCTGATCTATTGTTTCCCTGATCAGTATGTAGTGACCCTCCTTGTCTCTGATCACTTTCTTGATGTTAAATGCAATTTGGTCTGATATTAGGATTGCTGTCCCTGCTCTTTTTTGTTTTCCATTGGCCTGGATAATTGATTTCCATCCTTTTATTCTAAGCCTGTGTCTGTCCTGCATTAGTAGGTGTGCTTCTTGCAAGCAGCAGAAGTCCAGTTTATGTTTTCTAATCCAGTTCTCTAATATATGCCTTTTAATGGGAGAGTTTGGACCATTAGCATTTAGGGAAATTATTGACAGAGAGGGCTGTTGTGTGGTTGCATTGTGTAGGGTTGTTGTTGTTGTTGTTGTTACAATTTGGGATTTGGATTGAGTAATTCATCTAGGAGTATGTTATTTAAGATCGGTTTTGTTTGCACGAATATTACAAGATCGTTTTTATTTGAGAATGTTTTTAGTTTTCCTTCCCATATGAATGAGAGTTTTGCTGGATATTGGACCTTAGGTTGGAGATTTTTTCATTCAGTCATTTGAATATGTCATTCCACTGTCTTCTTGCTTGAATTGTTTCAAAAGGGAGATCTGGTTTTATTCTTGTGTCCCTTCCTTTGTACTTGAGGTTTCTTTTCTCCCTTATTGCTTTTGTTTTTTGCCATTTGGATTACTATATGTCTTGGTGTTGTTTTTTTAGGGTCTATTTTATTGGGTACTCTTTTCACTTCCTATAATTGCACCTCAGCCTTTTTCCAGAGGGTTGGAAAGTTTTCTGGTATTATTTCCCTGACCACTTGTTTTTCCCCTTTCCTGTTTCCTCCCCTTCTGGTATACCTATATTTCTTAGACTATTTCTTTTGTCTTTGTTCATTAAGTACTGGACTTTCTCTTCCAGTACTCTGCCTTTTATTTCCTTGTTGGCTTCCTGGTCGTTTTTAGATTGCCATTTTTCTTCGAGTTGCTCTATTCGTTTCTCCAACTGTGAGATTCTACTTGTGTGGCTTTGTACTTGATTTATTATTTCTTTAAGTTCCCTTTGAATGGAATCTCTCGTATTCTGTAGCATTTCTCTAAGTTGGTTGATTTTTTTTATCCATGGTTTTCTGGTACTTGTTGGCTAGTGCTTCTTTCATTTCATTTACCATGATTTGCATTTGTTTTCTCATGGCTGTTTTTAAATCTTCATCTCTTGGATCTGTTCATTTTGGTGAACTTGGAAACTTGTTTGTGTTTCTTTCTATATCTGCAGATATTAGGGTCTTCCTTGGTTTAATCATATTTCTTTGCAAATCTTGTTGTAGCTCACTTTTGTCACCTGTCTAATTTGATATAGGTGTTTCTGGCTTGTTTGGTGGTTTGCTTCCAATTTTATGGGCTATGTATTATTAAAGATTTGGGTGCTGGGTCTGAGCTGGTTCAGTCTATATGTTGGTAAGCTATCTTCGTGGGCTCAGCATGGGTGGACGGGCTTCCCTACCTGTCCTGGACTCAATGCTCAGAAGTCACTCCTGGCAGGCTTGGGGGGGATGCTGGGATTAGAACCAATGCCTTTCTGCATGAAAGGCAAATGCCTTACCTCCCTGCTATCTCTCTGGTTGGGTAGTTTCCTAATTACTGATTCAATTTTCTCAGGTGTGATTGGCCTGTTTAGGCGTTACATCCTCCTTATTCAGATTCGGAAGATATTTTTCCAGAAATTTGTCGGTTTCTTCTTCTGGGTTCTCTAAGCTAACTGAGTATAGTTGTTCATAGTATGTCTTCATGATGTCTTGGATTCTTGGGGTTCTATTGTAGTCTCTCCCCTTTCATTTGTGATCCTATTTATTTGGCTGTTTACCCCCTTTTTAATGAGTCTTGCCAGTGGTTTGTCTTTCTTGTTTGTTCATTCAAAAAACCGACTCCTGGTCTTGTTGATTTTTTGTATTGTTTCCTTAGTTTCGATCTTGTTTATTTCTGTTCTGGTTTTTGTTATTTCTTGTCTTCTGGTAGTGTTTGGTTTTCTTTGCTGCTATTTTTCCAGTTCCTTATGGTGTCCCTTTAAACTTGATTTTGTCATTTTCTTTTTTCCTGACATACGCCTGTATTGATGTGTGTTCCTCGCTAATTACTGCTTTTTCTGAGTCCCACAGATTTTGACAATTTGTCTTTCATTACGGTTTGTCTCAAGGAATCTTCTTATTTCTTCCTTGAGTTTCTCTTTGATCCAGCTGTTGTTGAGCAGCCTGTTGTTTAATCTCCAGGTGTTGGGTTTTCTCCATAGTTTCTTTTTATGGTCAATCTTGATTTCTGTTGCATAGTGATCTGATAGGGTGTTTCTAATAATCCTTGTCTTTGTGACTATGTGCAAGTTAGATTTACACCCTAAGGTATGGTCTATTCTGGAAAAGGTTCCATGTGCACTTGAGAGGATTATATATTCTGCTTTTGGGGGGTGGAGAACTCTATATAAGTCCATTAGTCCTAGTTCTTCAAATTTCTCATTTAGGGCTCTTATTTCTTTGCTAGTATTCTGTCTGGTGGATCTGTCCCATGATGATAGTGGAGTATTGAAATCTCATACTACTATCACATTTTCTTTCATATGTTTCTCCAGATTACTGAGCAAATGGCTTACATATTTTGCTGTCTCTGCATTTGGTGCATAAATGTTGACCAGAATTAGTACTTTTTGATCTAGTATTCCCCTGATCAGTAAATAGTGATCCTCTTTGTCTCTGATGACTTTCTTAAGGTTGAATGCAATTTGGTCTAATGTAAGAATGGCTGTCCCACTTATTTTTGTTTTCCACTGGCTTGAATAATTGATTTCCATCCTTTTATTCTGTCTGTATCTATCCTATACTTGTAGGTGTGTTTCTTGCAGACAGCAGAAATTCGGTTTTTGTTTTCTGATTCAACTCTTTATTATGTGCCTTTTTTTGGGGGGGTCACACCCGGCAGCACTCAGAAGTTACTCTTGGCTCTATGCTCAGAAACCTCTCCTGGCAGGTTCATGGGACTATATAGGATGCTGAGATTTGAACCACCGACCTTCTGCATACAAGACAAATGCCTTACTCCATGCTATCTCTCCGGCCCCTATTATGTGTCTTTTAATGGGAGAGTTTGGTTCATAGACATTTAAGGAAATTATTAACAAAGAGAACCATTGTGCAGTTGTTGTGTAGGGTGGTTGCTGTTACAATTGGGTGTTTGGATTGTGTAATTCATCTGTTAGTAGATCATTTAGAAATCATTTAGTAGATCATTTATTTGCACAAATAACGTGAGTCCTTTTGTCTGAGAATGTTTTTAGTTCTCCCTTCCAGATGAATGAGAGTTTTGCCAGGTAGTGTACTGTAGGTTGGAATTTTTTTCATTCAGTCATTTAAATATGACATTCCACTTTTTCTTGCTTGGATTGTTTCAAATGGGATATATGGTTTGATTCTTATGTTCCTTCCTTTGTACTTGAGGGTTTTTTTTCTCCCTTATGCTTTAAGCATTCATATTTATCTCTTTTTTTTTTTGGCCGATTACTATATGTCTTGGTGTTTGCTTATTAGGGTCTATTTTATTAGGGACTCTTCCCCTCTTGGATTTGCACCAGAGCCTCTTTCCAGAGAGTGGGAAAGTTTTCTGCTATTATTTTCCCAGACCACTTGTTCTTCCCCTTTCCCTCTTTCCTTCCCTTCTAGTATTCCTAAAATCTTTAGATTACTTTTTTGTCTTTGTTTATTAAATACCTAATATTTTCTTCCAATGCTTTACTAAACTCTTATTTTCTTATTGGCTTCTTTGTCATTTTTGGTTTGTAGTTTTTCTTCAAGTTCTTCTAGGCAATTCTCTAACTGTGTAATTCTGCTATTATGGCTTGCTAAGACGTTTTTTATTTCTATTTCCTTTAATTCTATTTGTATGGATTATCTCATGTCTGAAAAGGTTCTTCTTTGAGTTAGTTGATTTGTTCATCTATAAATTTCTTGAAGCCATTGGCTAGTGATTCCTTGATTTCTATTGCTATGGTTTTTGTTGCTACCTCTAGGTCATCATCTATTGGGCTTGTGCATTTTGGTGGGCTTGGAAACTTGCTAGGATTATTCTCTATATCCCCAGTTGCTAGTGTCTTCCTTATTTTACCCATACTTCTTTGCATTTGGCTTGGAGTGTTTTTCCTTCGGATCTCAGCCCTCCTTTGTCATCTATGGCATGAGTCTGGGTCCCTTCCCTGATTATTATCCTAGGCTGGTATGATGGCTGCAGTCAGCTGAGGTTTGGCTCCTCCCTCAAGTCTCCTCCCTCACTCTACCAGCCAGACGATGTAGGTTCCCTCAGCCTTCCCCACCCACAGCAATGTTTTCCCTCTCCCCCTACCTGTCAGATTGTGTAGAGCACTTCTTGATGCCGCCTTCCCCAGCCAGTAATGGCAGAGTGCCTGTCCGGGCCTGGGTCGGGTTTCCCCCTCAACCTGTCAGATGGTCTGCCTGCTGCTTTACGGCTATATTTGTTTTACATGTCTCAATGACTTTGAGGTTCCCAGGCTGTTGTTTTTTCCCTTCGGTTGCTGATCCAGGTTGTTTTTTCCTTCGGAAATTAGTCCAAGTGGCTCTTTTTCTTAAAGATTGCAGTCCCTAGTAGGTTCTTTTACAGTATGGTAATATAGAAAATGGTATATTTTTATGGTGTGGAATATTTGAAAGTGACATATTTGAAAATGGTACATTTAAAAATTGTATATTTTCATGGTATGGTATAATTGAAAAAGTTTGAACCTGTAGTCCTAAAATAAATATCCAGGGACCAGAGAGATAGTACAGTAGTAAAAAGCTTGCCTTGCATGTGTTAGAGTCCCCATGTGGTCCTTACTCAAAGGAAGCAGTCGAGAGTCCTGGATGATGCAACAGGCTGGTGAAGCTTTATTTAATCCAGTGCACTGAGGCCTGATTCTCACTGTCACAGCTCTTGAGTCAGACCCCGAGCATTTTTCTTAACAAATTTATATAGGGCTCTGGGTCTAGGGGAATATTTTTCACATAAAGCCAGGATCCAATCATTTCAAAATGAACCTCAAGGTGGGATCCAATCAAATGCTAATAAGACTAGGTCTAGGTGTGTCTATCTGTGTGTCATCCTTTCTAATTTTCAAGGACCATCTGCTATATCTCATTTGGCCATTTCGTTCCCTTCCTCTTGTGACCTAAGATATCTTCTGCTGGAATGCTCTTATGGCTATCTTGAGGGTCAGCTAGGGGAGGGGACATGAGACGTCTGATGTTCTGACCCAAAGTTCTGGTTCTAGGAATTAACTGCCTCTTCAGGGCTAGTCTTTTTACCTTGCAGCCTGTAACTAAACTTCTCAAGCTAGCAAAGTACAGAAACAAAATCCATAACACTCTGCAGCACATCTCAACATGGAGCAGACTCAGGCTCAATCCCTGGCATTCTATGTGGTCCCACAGCACTGCCATGAGTAACCTCTGGTAATCACTGGGTGTGACACCAATTTTTTAATTTAAAATTTTAATAAATATTGTGTTATAAATTACATAATCTTTTTTTAATTTTAGCTTTTTGGTCACAACCGGAAGCACTCAGGGGTTTTTCCTGGTTCCCCACTCAGAAATTGCTCCTGGCAGGCATGGGGGACCATATGGGATGCCAGGATTCGAACCACCATCTGTCCTGGATTGGCTACGTGCAAGGCAAATGCCTTACAGCTGTGCTATTTCTCCAGCCCTGTAATCTTAATTTTTATAAAAGAAATTAATTTTATAAAAGAAAAAAGTAAATGAAAGAAAACCAATACTACTATAACAGATTAAGCAAGCTTAAACAGTGTTCAGTTAACAGGGAGAAGATGAATATAGTAGGCTTGTAGACCATGGTAATGAATTTGAATTTTATTCCAAGTACAATGGGAAGCCATTGGGAGTGTTTAAATAGGAAAGTAATGAGTTTTTAATTACAATTTTAAAAAGATAATTTAAGCTTTGCACTTGACCATAAGAGGGCAAAAGTGAAAGTAAAGGAGCATAATTAGAAAGCTATTAACAGAGTAACTCAGGGTAAGATGATGGTGGCTTAACTGCCCAAGTCTTACCTCCAACTTGTTATAAAGAATAAATAAGATAATATAAATGTATCTAAGGTACTTCCTGGCACAGAATAGATCCTCCCAAAAGGAATGTCTTGAGAGGGTGGTATTAGTGCACATAAACTAGGTGATGCTCAAGGCTGACTCTTAGCTCTTCAATCAGAAATTATTCCTGAGATTTTCAGGGAACCATATGAAATGTCAGGGATTGGACCTGGGTGAACCACATACTAGGTAAGCCCCCTACCCTTTGTTGTATTTCTTCTACCCCAGCCTCAAAATATTTTAATGCTTTTCTTCTTAGTCTATATTACAGCAGAGATCTCTATTCCCATGAAAACTCTGAGGCAGATATAATGCATGTTAATTGTGAATGCCAGAGATTCAAATTCTCATCAATGAAATGTTGAGACAGCAACATTATAATAAGTTAAAGCAAATGCCATTTTCAGCCTCTTTTTGTTAAAATTCATTTTGTTAAAATTCCAAAAACTATTATGATTGAGCATTGTGAACTCAAAAATCAAAAAGTGACACAGGGACCATAATGTGTTTTGAATTCACAATCTAGGATTACCATTCTCCTCCAGTCTAAAGAGAAGGTTAACATTTTTCTAATTGAAATATATACCAGATTGTCTTTCAATTAATTGTGCTGAACACAAAATTCAGCTGTCTTGAATTAAAGTTGTATACTTCGCTGTTATCAGCAAATAGGCACTAAAAAAGATTGTTGTAAAATACAAAAAATACAATGTTGATTGTAATTCAGATGAGGACTAAGAAATGTAAATGGTACTGGGGAAACTCTGGATTTGCACAGCCACAGTTGAGTCAGGAAGTAGAAAACAGCATAAACAGAGAACTGTTAGGAATCTGGGTTCTAAAAAAAAACTTTCCCAGGTCTGGAGAGTTAGTACAGCTGGTAAGAAACTTGTCTTGCACATAGCCAACCCAAGTTTGGTCCATGACATCTGCTATGATCCCTTGAGTATCATGAAGAGTGATCTCTGAGCACAGAACCAGAAATAAGCCCTGAATACCACCAACGTGCCAAAAAATATAACAATACAAATATTTTTAATGAAGGGGCCGGAGTGAAGGCACAGAGCAGTAAGGCATCTGCCTTGCCTGCACTAGCCTAGGACGGACTGTGGTTTGATCCCCCGGCATCCCATATGGTCCCCCAAGCCAGGAGCAATTTCTGAGCGCATAACCAGGAGTAACCCCTGAGAGTCACCAGGTGTGGCCCCCCAAAAACATATATATATTAATAAAAAGAAAGATTTTTTTCCTGAGCAGAAGTATTCTTCTTCAACTCTTCTTGCATATGTAAAATTAGGCATGCCTCATTACCTCTCTAAACATCAGTGTCCTCGCCTGTGTCATATGAAAAGTAATAATACCTTTCTCTCATCAGATTGTGGTTAAGTTTTCATAAGATCATCTATCTAAAGAGTTTCACAGGATGTTGGCATAAAGTTTAAAGAAGTATCAATTATTTTTATTACCTTCTAATACCCTGAAGCTCAGGTGAAGAAAACAGAATTATTTATCCTATAAATGAGAAGGCTGAATATATAATTTAACTTTTACAATGAAAATTGCCACATTTTATTGAGTCCTTGGAGAATTAAATGCTTCAAAAGCAAAGATCTGGTTTTGTTTTGTTTTGTATTTTCATTTTTTTATTTTTATTTTATTATTATTTTGGGGGGTTTTTTTTGGGTCACACCCGACAGTGCTCAGGGGTTACTCCTGGCTCCATGCTCAGAAATTGCTCCTGGCAGGCACGGGGGGCCTTATGGGGCACCGGGATTCGAACCGATGACTTTTGCATGAAAGGCAAATGCCTTACCTCCATGCTATCTCCAGGGCCTCTTGTTTTGTATTTTCAAAGAGTGAAAAAGCAGTCTCCAATATCAGAAGCTAGTGCAGGACCAGCCCCTCTAGAAAAATAGAAGTTAGTGAGACACATTCAGGAGGTTTGGTTGTTGCCTGTTGGGTACAGATCATCTCATGCTATGCCAACATTGGACAAGGTAGTTCTGCTACCATGATAGAATCAGACAAAGCAAAACTACTTCATAACTTTGTCCAAATAAAGACAAATGACTGGCTACTGTGCAACTCTGAAAATACCAGTAGCCAGACCAAGGATACAGCTTAATAACAGAGCATTTGCCTTTCATATGTGAGGGTCTGGGTTCTATGATAGATAGATAGATAGATAGATAAATAGATAGAAATAGTGACTATATTATGTATAATAAATTATAAATAAACCCCTTTCACCCAAATGCATTGCAAATTATTTACCAATTGGAGATCAGTATTCATGCTATACTCTGTTTAGAAAATATTTAGACACTATTTATTAAGATAAGCAAGCATAGAATTGCCTTTGCTTTCTGACAGCAGAAAATCCATCTTCAAATCTTCCAACCAACACCCCAGTTCTGCAACAGGTTATTTCTGACATCCACTTACTGAGATATACCACAGATGCCTTTAATGTATGCTTTCTTCTGCAATAAGCAATAAATCTAACTGTTTGTAAATGTTTCCAGAGTCTTAAGTTGCATGAACTAATCTTTTTGCAACATTATAAGGCAGGCGTTATTTTTATTTAATAGCAGAAGAAATCAAGGTTTAATTTATTAAATAACTTGCTCAAGACCTTATATATAGAAGTGAAGGATAATGTACAATAAGTCAAATTTGTCTTAGAGAAAAACTCAGACTTATAATGTCCTAATTACATTCTGGTGTTGAATGAGTATAATAATATGTGTTCATGCTCAGGATCTAACTAACAGAACAGGAAAATGTATTTAAAAACAACAGGATAGATTCAAATAGCAATAACTAGGATCATGAGTCTTTTTAACAGAAAATAGGTGGTATAAGTAATAAAATAGGAGATAAATTTTTCAATCCATGAAGAATTATTCTATTTTATTTAAATAATACTCATATGATATAAAAAGGTGGAGAGGAACTTAGGTTTTGGAAAAGTCAAGCAACTGGCAAGACAAGTTGATGGGGAAGAGGACCACTCTGACTCAGATGTAGTAAGTATATAATTGATAGTACTTAAGTTCAAAATAATTATAAATGCTTTAATTTTTAATATTATTCTTTAAGTAATTGGAAGCATTTCAATGAACAAGAAAAATTCTACATTTTCTTACCTTGAAAATCCAACTTAGTACTGGAGAATATACCATTTGATTTTATTATTTTTCAGTCAGAAAGAGGATAACTGGCAAGTGAACATTTAATGAAGAAATATATAGCTTGCATAATTTAAAAATAAAATCTAACAGTTTGCATGTTTAGCACCTTTTATGCAAGAATTTCAGAGTGTTCTGTAAATTTGAATTATTTCTCCTTCCCCCACCATCCATGAAGAAGCTTTTTTTTTTTTTACAACTTTCAAAAGTATGACAATTTTTATGGAAAGCCCAGACATGTGGGAGCATATCTTAAGCTGAAAGGAGGGCTTGGGTTGATCATTTGAACAGGATCCCACTCCCATGTGTTAGTCAGTTGCCAAGGAAACTCTCCTTCTGGATTTGGAATCTGTGCTCACTCAGTCACTATAATATCTTTTTACCATAAATACTTTCTATCCAACAGAGTCAGAAAGTCAGTCTTTTAGTTCTCAAAGAGAGAAAAACTTTGATATTTTTTCTCTTTTGGGGGCAACTAAAAGACTTCCATGAAGCCTCCAGGGTTGACATTATCTTAGAGTTCAAAGAAGACCTCATTTAGAAAGGTGATATTTGAGCAAAGATACTAAGGGTGTGAGAAAACAAGTGAAAGAAAAAATATTTCAAAGAGATGAAATTCAAGAATAACAATCTGAGTCATTGAGATATCCAGAGTATCTAGATTCTATATATAGAAATAAAAGAAAAAGAATAAAGAAAATCAGAGAAGTGACATAGCAAGAGTTCACAATGAACCAGGGGCTTCCTACATCACTATATAGACCTTAATTTTTCTTTCTTTCTTTTTATAAATCTTTAAGCACCATGATTACAAACATGTTTGTAGTTGGGTTTCAGTTATAGATAGAACACCCCCCCCATCACCAGTGCAGCATTCCCGCCACCAATGCCCCTACTCCTCCCCCACCCCTGCCTATATTCGCACAGGCATTCTCCTTCTCTCATTCTTTAACATTGTCATGTTAGTTGTCAGTGCAATCATTTCCCTAACAGAGTTCACCATTCTTTGTGGTGAGCTTCAAATTGTGAGCCAGTCCTTTCAACCCTTCCAGCCCCTAACTATTGTCTCTAGGCCTTATTACAGTAATGTCTTTAATTTTTCTTAAACCTGTAGATGAGTGAGACTATTCTGTGTCTAACTCTCTCCCTCTGACTTATTTCACTTAATTCCATGTACATCCATGTATAGAGAAATTTCATGACTTCATCTCTCCTGATGGCTGCATTAATTTTTCTTCTACATCAGATTCAGCACCACTGAAATCTGAGAAATAATGAATTTGAAGAATTTGAAGTAATCTCAAAAGAGTCTCTAAACACTGTGAAGGATAAGCCAACAATTTTTGCTGACATGTTGGATATGAGAGGAAAAAGCGATACTAAAAGTGATTCCAATAGGGGTCAGAGAGATAGTACAGTGGGTAAAACATTTACCTCTCATTTATCTGACCCAGATTGGATCCCCAATATCCAATATGGTCCCTGGAGCACTGCCAGGAATGATTCTTGAAAGCAGAACCAGAAGAACCCTGAGCACTGCTGGGTAGCTATCACTCCTCCCCTTTCATAAAAAAAAAAAAAGACGATAATTCCAATGTCCTGAGAACAGGAAAGATGAAAATATCTAAGATAAAATAAAGCAGAAGTATAGCAGATCTAATACACAAATCAACAGCACACTTTTAGGGATGTTTCACTGAAGATATCTATTAGATATTCAAGATGAGATACCCAGAAAGCAACTGGACATATAAATCTGTACTTCACAGGCAGGAACAGCTGAAGATGTAAATGTAAATGCCTATCAGTGTATTGACAATACTGAGAGTCATGAAACTACATGAGTAGGAACTCGAGTTTATAATAATGTGGGTAGGCATTTGTCTTGTATGCAGTCCACCACTTTCAATCCCAAACACTCCAAGTAGTTCCCCACTCCTGCCAGAAGTGATCTCTAAGCATAGAGCCAGGAATAAGCCTTGACTACTTCTGGATGTGATACCCCCATAAAGAAAGAAGCTATATGAGACCCTCAAGAAAGTGAATGCAGGGGGCAAAGAGAGAAACAAAGAGGTAAACTTCTGGATTTTGAGATGAAGCAGATTCTTCTTCATCTCAGGAGACATAAAAAGTTGTCTAGTGACATGGAGTGGACCAGGAATATATAGATTCTGGAAGCCAAGTAAAATAACAATTTTAAGAGGAAAGAAGTAATCTGTGTTTAATGCTTCTGATTAGACAAGCATAAACACTGAAAGTTGGCCACTAAATTCAGCAATATGAGGCTATTGACAGCTTTGAGGAAAAATTTATGTGATATGATTAAGCTTTTCATTAGAGAAATAATGATTTGCATACTGATGATGAAAATAATTAAAAATTAATCATGTGAGAAATTTCTGGCACAATGACCTTGAGTATAATCAAAGAACATGGCATCTACATGAGTAGAATAGTTGTACTAAGATTAGGGATAAGACATTTTGTCTACTAGAAACAAGCAACATGAAATAATATATCAGTACAGGTACTAGGGGGGAAAGACAGCAATTATAATTTAATCAGGAATGAGGTGCACCTAAGCCAGTACACAGAAGCAAGACAATGCAAGAGAAATGAAAGTAAGTGTGAAATAGTGGTTATAATGACTGAATTTTAGTTGAAAAGGGAGAAATACAATTAGGAAGAGGGTGAGGAAAAAGATGGAAAGATGGATGGGAAGTAAAATAAATTAGGATAAAGATGAGGATAAGCTCAGAGTTCAAAGAATGATGATATTAAGGTCTAAGAGAAATTTATCTGAGAAGAGGATAAAATGCCAGAGATTGAAATTAAGGACAAGTCAGGAAAAGTTCATATTCTTTTTTTCTTTTTTCTTTCTTTCTTTTTTTTTTTGGTTTGTCGGGCCACACCCGTTTGATGATCAGGGGTTACTCCTGGCTAAGCGCTCAGAAATTGCCCCTGGCTTGGGGGGACCATCTGGGACGCCGGGAGATCGAACCGTGGTCGCGATGAAAAGTTCATTTTCTAACATAATGTATAATCTGGAAGAATATGGTTAAGAGAATGGGTTATAAAGTTGTAGTAGAACAAAGTTACTGAAGGAAATAAGTTCAAGAACTGTATAACCAAGATACAAGAATACCATTTAAATATTAAAATAGGGAGAGAATGACAATGAACTAGAAGTAGAAAATCTTCAGCAGGTTCAAAAAGATAGTAGAGTAGCTAAAGCATTTGTCTTGCACAAGGCCAATTTGGGTTTGCTACCTGGCACTAACTAGGGCCCCTGAACACCACAGAGTGATCCCTGAGCATGAATCAAAGAATAATCTCTGAGCATTTCAGGATTTGACAATAAAACAAAGCAGAAAACAAAACATTTAACAGATCACAAGAGTGATCAAGGAGTTTACACTCTATCAGAGTGGGAAATGGGATATCTGAGGACAAATGAGTCAAAGTGAATTATTTTCAGAAAAGAAAGAGAATGAATAATTTAAAAATTGAGGGGAACTGTGAACTGTGGGGACTCTCTTTCTCTGCTGTTTTCTTTGCTGAATTCTTGGAGCTCCCCCCAAAGAACAGAGCCCTGAGAAGTGAATGCAGAGGTCGCTGCAAGTTGGGGCTGCCAGCTGACTAATCAGTGAGTAAGAACCGGCTGGCTAAGGAGACTCCCAATTGGAGAGCTGTTTGCTCCTCCTACTGG
>PVKC010036479.1:0-13218 GCA_004027635.1 Crocidura indochinensis
AAACATAAATATGAGAAGATGGGGGTCAGGGGCCATTGTTCTCAGGTACGTTGGTAGAGAAAATAAAAAGGCAGAACCAAATTTCCAAGCCAAAGTCAACAATAATGCAATCAAGAGACCCAAATTCTAATGATCTAAACTTTAACTGGCCCTGTTATACTGGCAGACTGGGGGCAAAAGGTGACGGTTGGGATAATCTCTGGGAACACAGTGGAGGGAGGTCGACACTAGTGGTGGGATTGGCCCTGATTCATTGTACGTTTGAAACCCAATTATAAAGGACTCTGTAAATCACAATGGTTTCAATAAAATTTTTAAAAAGAGTTAAAAATGAAATTAATTTTGCTCTTTGTTCTCTAGTTTAGTTCACCCCATCTTAAAAATGATCTCATGCAACCCACAAATATGATAGAGAAACTGACCCCTTATTTC
This sequence comes from Crocidura indochinensis, assembly GCA_004027635.1. Classification (NCBI taxonomy): domain Eukaryota; kingdom Metazoa; phylum Chordata; class Mammalia; order Eulipotyphla; family Soricidae; genus Crocidura; species Crocidura indochinensis. The sequence continues at coordinate 433 of PVKC010036479.1, forward strand.
TTACCCATGACCAGGTCTGGGTTCTTCTCAGTCATGGTCATTATCATTCCCACCTCCCCCTCACACAGCTCTCCCCCACCCAATACCCTTAGACCTGCCTCCAGCCTGCATATACCATTGGCAGCGGCTGTACCCATAGGCCGTGCTGGTTTCCTCTCCCCTAGCAGCAGGTGAGCAGAGAGATGGCAGAAGACCTCGCCTTGGTTGAGGGGCCACTGCCAAAGACCATAGCCACTGTGTCCACACAACTCACAAGTGTGTACCCTCAACTAGTCCCTTGGGTCATGGGCTGCATGACTCTGCTCTTCTCCCAGTATACCCTAAACCAGGGATCCTCAAACTTTTTAAACAGGGGCCCAGTTCACTGTCCCTCAGGTCATTGGAGGACCAGACTATAGTAAAAACAAAAATTATGAACAAATTCCTATGCACACTGCATATATCTTATTTTGATGTGAAGAAACAAAATGGGAACAAATACAATATGTGGTCCGCGGGCCGTAGTTTGAGGACCACTGCCCTAAACCTTCGCTGAGCACAGAGGAACCCCTTCACTGAACTTCTAGAAGGAATCTGGATCTGGGTCAGATGAGTCCCCAGTATGAGGATGTCTTGAAGAGTCTTGATTCAGCAGAGATTCCCTGTGCTCAAATGGACCTCACCCCTAGCTCAGTCCTTCAGTGGATCCAGCACACAGCACCCACAAACTTAGTGTTTAAAGGAACAGTTCATTGTATCCACTGTCCCTCCGCCATGTTTTATGGTCAAGCACAAACTCTTCAAGAGGAGGCAGAGGGTATCGGGGAAGAACCTGCGCCCACTGCAGGGAGAAGGGGTGGCAGCCCCTCTGGGGACAGGCCCCCTGCTGGCTCCACAGCTGTGTTCCTTTTTCTGCCTCTCCCATATGCATCAAGTGCACCAACCAACCTCACCAGGCGGCCTTGTGCCTAAGGTACTGCCTCAGTGACTCACTCACGGAAACTCTTGTCACCACACTTAGCCAGCACAGAAGTTGGCACCATCACTTTGATTTATTTTATTTTCTGGTTTTGGGTCACACCCCACAATGTTCATGGAGTTATTTCTGCTGTTGCTCTCAAAAGTCACTTTCAGCAGGCTTCAGAGGAACTTATGGGATGCTGGGGATCAAACTCAGGTCAGCTGCTTGCAGGGCAAACACTCTCTCTGCTGTACTATCACCCTGGCCCTGGCACTGTCTCTGTTAGACCTTGCAACCCTGATCTTGACATTTTGAGCTTTGGGGTGTGTGTGTGTGTGTGTGTGTGTGTGTGTGTGTGTGTGTGTGTGTGTGTGTGTGTGTGTGTTGGGGGATCTCCAGTAGTTCTTCAAAGTCATGTCTGCAGATATCTGATCCAATCATGTATACCTGACAGCTCAATGCAGATTCAGGGGCCACCAAGGGGACCACAAAGGTCACATGGCACTGGGACTGGGGCTCCAATTTAGGGTTCCATACACATGGGATTTGTTTTCCCTTTGAGCCATTTCCCTGACCCCTGCTTTGCTTTCACCAGGATCCTGGGCTGACTATCACAACAGAAATATCCTATTGAGTCTTCTACTTCCCAGGCTCTGTCCAGAGAGACTCCTTTCACCCACGATCACAACTTAAGCCCGGGGACAGACAGACAGAAGGAAGAGAAAAGAGCAGGAGCTTGACCTGATCTGGTAGAAACATAGGAGCTGCTGGCTTGGAGTCTGAACTCTTTTTTTTTTTTTTTTTTTGGTTTTTGGGTCACACTCGGCAGTGCTTAGGGGTTACTCCTGGCTCCATGCTCAGAAATTGCTCCTGGCAGGCACAGGGGACCATATGGGGCACCGGGATTCGAACCGATGACCTTTTGCATGAAAGGCAAACGCCTTACCTCCATGCTATCTCCCGGGTCCCGGAGTCTGAATTCTTGTCCTGTGCATGTGTCGTATCCCTGACCCCAGGCCTCTGATGCTGCATTTCTACCCACTGTAGCTCTGGCCTTCCAATGTGACTCACACTGCCTTGCTGCTCTGTGAAGGAATCAAAAAATGAACCACTGGAGTAGGGGAAGGGAATGTAGGAAAACCTTTAGAGAAACATGTCCAAATATTTCTGAAGAACGATGGTTGGTTGGCACAGATCTGCCGCCAGGTCCCCGTGTGGAAACGCAGACACTAGTGCTGAGAAAGCGATACAGCAAATGTATGCGTCTAGCTCCTGGCGGAATGCAGCGAACAATGGTCTGTGAGTGCAAAGCAGAAACTGCTGATGGGAAAGATGATTTCTGCTCTGGAGGGCAAGGGCTGGCCTCTATCAGGATCCCTTTCACTGAGCCACAAAGAGCCCTTTCTTCCTCCCCACAGGACTCCATAATAAGCACCTTGCGCTGTTCTCACCCCCCAATTCTGAGCCTCTTTAAGAGTCACCTGTTTCGCAGTGAAATTCAGAGCTGGAAAAACGGCTTTGACCTTGCGCTGTCCAGGCCTCTGGCCCCTCTGAGGTGTGTTTCGGGAGAAAAGACTTGGTTTGGAAACACAATGGTGGTGGTGAGTGCCCCGAAAATTGGGCTGCTCACATGGAGATGTGGGGACGTTGGAAGGCAAGATCTTTCTCCTGCTGGCACAATGGATTGGGAAATCACCCAGAAGACACCCCCTGGCATGGCTTTCCCTCCCACACTCCCCCAACAGCTCTGCCCAGTGCTTCTAGCCCTGTGGATGTTTTTCCCCCAAATCCAGCCACTGCACAGGCTGGGCCCCAAGGCACTGCTTTGCCTGGCTTTGCCCTTGGCCTCTGTGTCACCTAAATAGGCTTGATATTTGGAGTCTTGATATTTGGGGTTACTTGGCTTGAAGGGTCACTTTCTCACCTGGGGTCTACAGTCCTTGGCCCCTGCTGTATCTTTCACATGAATCTGCCTGGGACCCACTGGGACCCCAGGTTCAAGGAGGTACCTCGCCGGCCTGGAGACACATAGCATGTTCAGAGCCAAGGCCCTGCCTCAGGTGTGAGTCCAGCCTCCCTTCTCCCTCCACCCCCAGGGGGGACACCAGCTCCATCGCTGAAGATGACAATGTCTGTCCTCCCAGGTATAAGCCAGAGCCCCATGGACTGGCTTTATGAGAGTCTTTCACAGCTTGTCTGCTCTGGGAATTCACACGATCTCTATCACCCAGAACTGTGAAACCAAAACACAGGGACAAAGGCCCAGGGGCCCCAATCTCCCTGCCAAGGAGCAAACTCTCCCGTCATTGCTAAAAGCCGAGGGCACCGAGGGCACCACAGACAAAGCCTCAGCAAGTCAGGTGAAGATGAAGCTATTGTGCTGCCTGCTTAGGGCTGTGGCTCCGGTCCAGCCAGCTGGGATGGAGGGCACGGAGGACTGGGGTGTCTGTTAACCTGCGGCTGGCACAGATTCTGCATTAATCCATCTGCCAAGTCAGCCTGGGGCTCTAGGCCAGGACCCAGCACCCAGAAAGGGAGACAGTGAAGGGACCCTGAAGCAACAGTTGAATTACCAGGGGGACAGACCCAGCTAAAAGTTTGAGTACTGCTTCCCCAGATGGCAGTAGGTTTGGGAGGAAGGTGGAGATTTCAATTCCCTTCTCCTCCCCACTATCAGTGCATATCAGTGCCCTAGGAGCCAGTTTGCCAATAACAATGGGGTCTTGGCCCCCTGATTGGGGCCAGGCCATCTGCTTTGCCCACCAGGCTCTCCCTGCAGGACAACATCCTAGGCGCTGAACACCTGTGGGCTTGAGGACAGGGATCTGTCACCCTTGTTATCTGGCACTGTCTGGTCCTGTATAGCATCATGTGATTGCAGGGTGGGGCACACTCACCCCACAACTTGGCTTGAATCCTCTGGGGCCAGAGCAGAGAGAGGTCAGGCTTCCAGTAGGTTCCCCACCCATCCCCCATGGTCTCCTCTTCTCTAATGAATGGTGCAGAAAGGCCCAATGGTAGGTGGGTTTGCACTGGCCTTGGTAGCTGGGGACTCCTGTTCAAATTCTTCTCCTCTACCCACCTATTGTCTCTGGACTTGTCCCTGGTCTATGAGGTCAGGATGTGAAGCATCCTACACGCTGACCTGAGCATTGCTAGTGGTCACCTAGGGCAGAGCACCTGAGTGTGAGAAAAATGAGGGTAGAAGGTTCTGGACTGAGGCTGGAGTGGATTGGATAATTGCCTTGCACACAGCTGACCTGAGTTTAACCCTGGTGGTATCCCACATGGACCTCCAAGCACTACCAAGAGTAATTGCTGAGTGTAGAGGCAGGATAATACCCAAGCACCAACAGGTGTGGCCCTCAAACAGAAACAAAGCAAAACAAGAATCGGTTTGAGGTACTGATGAGATGGCCAGGGTCACTTTTCCCTCTGCCATTGCCTTTGGAATTCCAAGGCACCTATCTCACAGCAGAGAAAGAAAGAGGAAAGGGTCTTGTACATGCACTCAGGAACTGGGACTTCCAGGGGCCTCTAGTGCAAGGCCCTGTTGTGCTAAGAGGTCATGAACAAGCCCCTGGGGAGCTGGAAGTGGCTGAATTCTCTTAGAATCCACAGTCACTGTAGGAGCAGATGGCAGGGGTGGGTGTTCCTGGAGGGGCTGACAGAGTCTCATTTGCATGAAAATTTCCTCCAGTTCTAGGGAATCCCTTCCAGATGTTCTCACCCACAGCCAGCCCCAGAACAGGAGCAGTGCAGAGCTCAGACAGAAGCCAGGACTGGAATGAGGAAAAAACCTATTCTAGAGAGAGTGTCCACCAGCCCAGCCCAAAATCCGGTTTCTCTCCAGTGCCTCCCCCAATCCCTGCACTTTGCCCCATGATTCGACTACTAGACAGTCAGTTCTCTGGATCAATCATTGCTGTCTGGGAGCCCAGGATTCCACTATTAGTCATTCCTTCAGATCTGTCACTGCTGTCTCAGGCTGCTTTTCCTTTGATGCCCCTGCAAGGTGTCACCAAAACCTTTCCAGTTTGATCATGGCAGCATTTACTAGCAGGGCAGGCTCAGCTCAGACCTGCTGCCGCATTTCAACAGGACACCCAAGGTGAACTCTAAACAAACACAAACTTTTTAGAAGGCATGCTAGAATCTAGTCTAGAATTTGGTCAGAAATAAATGAACACTAAGTCGGATCTAACTCATTAGTGCTGAGAGAAAAAGGCACAAAGCTCCATAGGCCTTGATGGGGGAAGAAGAAGGAATTGAGAGGAGCAGGGCCTAAAGTGAGGAGTGGAAAGCAAAGAGGGTTTACCAAAGTGTGGTTGCCTCTCAGGGCAAGAGAGAGACCATAGTGGGTAGGGTATTTGCCTTGCATGTAGCTAATTCTGGTTCAAGTTCTAGTATTCCATATGGTCTCCTGAGCAACGCCAGGAGTAATCTCTCAACACCAGTAGTGAGGCCCAAAAAACAAACAAAAATAAAAAACAAAAAACACAGTGTGGATCAGCTGTAACATCCCAGTTTTGCTCCTGGATATCACATGATTCCCAGAGCACTACCTGGTATGATCCCAAAGGCATCAGTCATTCTAGAAATCAAGCCCAGAACTGTAAGTGAAAACTTTGTACTGGGAGGAAGTGAGATAATGTCTTCTTTACATGGTGGGACAGACTCTCCTCAGAACTCTGCTTCTCAATTGGGGTCCTCCAACCTCAGCCCTGGACAACTCAGGTGCTACCCTTTAGGACTTCACTAATGGGCAGTGGATGATGGTGGAAAGAACACGGAAGACCCAAGAATCCTGCAGGAGCAGAGGAGAAGGTGATGCCAGGCACCATGACTTGGCTCTTTTCCAGTGCTCACAGAAGCTCCAAGGATCCAATCCTGCAAGGCTGTACCACCATCGTCCCATTTACAGGTGACAAAACTGAGACTTGGAGATAAAAAAAACTTTAATCATGTTGGAGCGGAAATTCCTGCCTGAAATTCACATGCATGGTCCCCATCATAGTCCAGTGCTGCTCTTGTATCTGGGACTCGTATCTATCTCCCTGCAAGTAGCCAGGGCTACCTGGTTGGTCTGGTACATGCTCAGTGCTGGTGAGGGCTCAACCCTTTGAAAACATGTAAAGGATGGTGCCCAGGAATTTTCAGGGCTCCTTCCAAGGGCCACTCCCCACCCAGGAAGTCCCAAGCACATCCATCCTTTCCCAGGGAGCTGTGTCTGTTCAAACACTAGCTCTTTTGCAGCGCTCAGAAAAAAACAACACCCAAACCTCCCACCCTTCTCCTCCTCCTTCACTGCCCTTTTCTGCCCAGAAAAGAGCAGTTCCCATGGGGCCATGTGACACTGCAGCCACTGAAGGTAGCTAAAACATGCTACACGGCCTGTATCACATTCTCTGGGATATTAGCTTGGATACATGTTCCTCCGAACATGTCCCTCTGGTTAAGTGACACACAACTGTCTGGGCTGGCCATAAGCTGTGCTTTTCTGGGTACTGATAGGGGAAAGGCCTGCCAGTAAGGCACAGGATATTCTCAGCTCTAACCAGGCTGTTGATTCAATACAAGGGTCTTAGGATATGATGCTGTCCAGGCCCTAAAGAGCTGGAGATTCTGGGGCCCCTCTGACAGTGCTGGGGGGCCTCCAGGGTCATGCCTGGCAATGTTCGTGGACCATGTGGTACTGAGGGTGACCCTGTGCAAGGTGGGTGCTGAACTATAGCTCCAGCTCTGCTTTGGCTTTAAGCCATCTCCCTGCACACGCACTTTTACGAACTTGCGGGGGGCAGGTTCTTCCAGCAGCATATTTCTAAGCAGGTACAGGTTTGGAGCGATCCGGTGCAGGTCCTGTCTCTAGGATCTGATATGCAGAGTCAAGATCCACCAGAGGTTTACCCAGAACCTTCAGGGTTGTAGGCTTCGGTCACCTGGGTGAGCAGCAGGGTTGGAGTCAGAACTTCACTGTCAACCCCTGTTTTGCTGGGAAAGAACATTCAAAATGCACTTAACACTCTTATTGGCCTCTCTGAAGGGTTTTAGGATAAATCCCCAATGCACTTCTGCAAAGCACATGCAGAAGAAGAAAAGTTTTCATTAAAAGAAAACTGAGGCAGAGAGGTACCCAGAACCATGCCCAGACCATATCCTTTCCTTCACCTCTCACACTCACTTTACTCCCATCCCTAGATATGGCTGAAATCAGACCCCTTCACTTCTGGTCTACAGGACACAGAGTCTGGGCAGAGTGGAAGTGACTCCAAAGAACAGGAAAAGGCAACAACTTCCGGGTGAAAAGTGTCACCTGCTGCCTGCTCTGCTCAGAGTCCAGGTTATCACCAAACCTGGATGAAAGTGGAGCTGTCCCTCTCAGTCCCCAGCTGTCCTGGGAGGCTCAGGGGTCTGGCCTCACAGCTGCTCTCCCAAACATTCATTGTCATGTACTAGGCCCCAAACCAAGCCTAGCTTGGTCCTTAGGTCTCCTCTCCTAAGCCTTCGGGGACCCTGGGAGGTCATAGTTCACATTGGAAGTGGCTGGGAGACAGGAGGGAAGAGAGGAAGGATGCTGAGGCAATGGCATCTCTGTCTGGACTCTGAGAGACCTTTACTCACATGAAGAAAATAAAAACTGAAGAGCTCTTCCTTAACTGGACAAAGAGCACCAACCAATAGCTCATGGCCAGTCAACTGAGTAGTGAGAGACTGGATGTGTCCCTGAGAACAGGAATCAGGGTCCTGAGCTTCCACCAGGGCTTGCATATTCAGTCCAACACAGTGGGGAAGACAGGGAGAGGAGTGGCAGGCAAGCCAAAAGGGGAAAGCTTTGTTTGCAATAATGTGAGCATTTATGTGAAAAAAAAAAGGGGGGGGGAGAATCTGATAACAAAAGAGAACTATTAAATTACTCAAAAGGACATAAGATACAGAGAAACATTAAACAAATTATATTGTAAATAAGCACATGGACTCAGAATTAAAATAGAATAACCATGAACAAGGGTAAAAAGAAAAGAAGGAAGAGAAGAGGGAAGGAGGGAGGGAAAGAAAGAAGGAAGAGGGAAGAAGGAAAGAAGGAAGGAAAAAGGGAGGAAGGATAGGAAGGAGCAATAAAAAGGAAGGAAGGAGAGAAAGACGGGAGGAAGGAAAGACAGGTATGAAAATATAGGATTTGTATGCTGAAAACTACAAAATAAAAAATCAGAGTAGAACTGAATATATAAAGAGAAATATTGTAGATGTGATTTGGAGGACTCAACATAATAAAGATGACATTACTTTCCAAATCGACATACAGATTTAAAGCAATCCATATCAGAACCACAGCAAGAGTATAGAAAATGTTATTCTAAAATTTATATGGAAAGGCAAAGGAACTAAAGTAGCAATTTTGTAAAAGAAGATAAGCTCGGAGGAATAACTCTCTTATTTCAAAACTCATTACATAGCTACGATAATCAAGACCTTGTCATTGACAGAGAAACATATATATCATTGGAACGTAATAGAAAACCCAGAAATAGACCCACACAGTCATAAAGCAAATACTTTTGGACAAAAGAACAATACAAATTCAATGTAGGAAAAACATCTGTTTTTTTAAGTAGTAATTTAAGTCTTATGTCTTATTCTAAAATGAACTCCAGATACATAAGAGTGACCAGAGCACATGCTCTGCACACAAGAGTCTTGGATTCAAGCCTCAATCCTGTATCACATTCAGGACATTACTGGCACGACCCCAGAACTCTTAGACATAAGTATCCCTGAGCACCATTGAATACACTCCAAATTATATAAAAATATATGTGTACATATATATATGTGTGTATACAGTATATATAGTAGTATATAGTATATGTATATAGTAGTGTGTGTAAATACACATATATAGAGAGATAATATATATGACTGAAATGTGAAATAGAAAATCATGTAACCTTTAGAGGAATAAAAAGAAAATATTCAAAATATTGAACTAAGCAAAAATTACTTAGATTTCTCATTAAAGACATGATCCATGAAAGGAACATTTGCTAATTGATTCTTATCTGAATTTAAAGTTCTGTTTTGTGAACGACCTACCAAGAGGGTGAAGAAAAATATCCATGGTGTTTCAATTTTTTTAAGTCAAAGAGAAAAGAATTGAAAAGTAAATTCAAGGGATGGAGAAAGAGCAGAGGTAAGGGATTGCCTTGCATGCAGAAGGATGGTGGTTTGAATCCCGGCATCCCATATGGTCCCCCAAGCCTGCCAGGAACAATTTCTGAGCATAGAGCCAGGAGTAACCCCTGAGTGCTGCCAGGTGTGACCCAAAAATGGAAAGAAAAAAAAGCAAATCTAAAAGAAAGATTTTATAATACCACACATTTGGTCAATTTGGTCACAAACTAGTATCCAGAATATATAAAGAGCACTCAAAACCCGGCATTTAACCAATTCAGGTAGCGAATGGGCAAAAGGCAGAAGAAAAATTTCACTAAAGAAGACATGCAGATGAGATGGCAAATTAGCACAGGAAGAAGTACTCCATCATTAGCCCTTGGGATACAAGTTAAAATGACAAGGAGATGTCACCACCCACCTACAAGAATAGAAATAAAAAGTGATTATGCCAAATGCTAACAAGATTGTGAAGATGGGAATCACCCACCTACTATTGATGGTGCTGCCACAGTGGAAAACAGCTTAAAAGAAAAAAAAAACCTAACCATACAATCCGGTAATGACACTTCTGGGTATTTTTCTCAGAGACATGAAAATCCATGTGCACACAAAATTTGTAAACATATGCTTAGTGCCAATTAATTCAAAATAGCCCCAATCTCGAGCCACTCGGCTGTCCCTCTGCTGGATCAACAGCTGCATCTCTTATCATGAATCCTACTCAGCCATCAAGAAGAATGAGCTGTTGAGATACATAACCTAGATGAATCTCCAGAGAATTATGCCGAGGGATAAAAAGAATCCCAAAGGCTACCCACATCCACTTATATAACATTTCTGATATGACAACAACAACGAAAAATAGAAATGGAGAACAGATTTGTGGTTGCCATTAATTAAGAAGGCAACAGAGGGACTGGGAGGGCCCTAAGGCACTTGCCTTACATATGTCTAGACAGGGTTCAAACCCCAAGATCCCACAAACACTACCAGGTATAATTCCTTTTTTTTTTTTTTTTTTTTGGTTTTTGGGTCACACCCGACAGTGATCAGGGGTTACTCCTGGCTCCATGCTCAGAAATTGCTCCTGGCAGGCACGGGGGACCATATGGGGCACCAGGATTTGAACCGATGACCTTTTGCATGAAAGGCAAACACCTTACCTCCATGCTATCTCCTGGGCCCCAGGTATAATTCCTAAGTGCAGAGCCAGGAGTAAGCCCTGAGCATCACTGGGTGTGGCCCAACAAACAAAACAAAAAAAGCAACAAAAAATATTTAAAGAAATTAAAAAATAGGGCCTGGAGAGATAGCACAGTGGCATTTGCCTTGCAAGCAGCCAATCCAGGACCAAAGGTGGTTGGTTCGAATCCTGGTGTTCCATATGGTCCCCCGTACTTGCCAGGAGCTATTTCTGAGCAGACAGCCAGGAGTAACCCCTGAGCACCGCCGGGTGTGGCCCAAAAACCAAAAAAAAAAATTTTTTTTTTAAATAAAAGATGAAACACAGTCAATGACATAGCAGGTATAATTCTAGAAACATGGAACTCTGGGTGGTCAGGAAGAAGCCCTGGATCTGAAGTGCAAATGTCAGTATCTGGCTGTGAATCTCTTGTGCAGTTTTACAAGACAGAACCAATGGGGATAACTACTAGATAGATAAAGAACATGGATTTTCTTTCAAAAATGTCTCTGGCTGCAGCTCTACAACGACCTCAAAAACATCAAGTAAATGCAAACTATTGAGAGAAAATAAAAAGGACAGGGGGAGAACAGAGGCTGCTTCTCCAAGATGAAATGAGAATGGCCCGGGCTTTCAGCATGTCCTGAACTCATATTGAATAGAATCCTTGAAAGAGGATTGTGGGCTTTCTCCTTTGCTTTCCAATCTCTTCTGTTCTCACCAATAAAACTCAAGCCAGTCCTCTCTTCCCATTCCCTCCCTTGCTCTGCCACAATGGGGGAGGCAGATATTAGTACAGAATCACTGATAACAGTTGAGACTGTGAATGCCTGCTCTAAAATAGGAACACTCTGGGTTAAACAGAAAAGTGAATCTCCAGTAGGGAAACTGCTAACACCACAGAGAGACCAAGAAAGACATTTAAGATAAATGCAGGCAGGGAGCGTTTCCTTGAGAGCAAGGAACCACATTAAGTTCACAAGCCAGGCTGATCCATCAGTATAGGTGTGCCCAGTGGGTAAAAATAGAACTTTAAGGATCAGAGAAAGAGACAGGGAAGGGACAGAATGTCAACTCAATAGTGTGGCATTTCAGTATTGGCTGAAATGATTACAAGTAGCGAGAAACAGGTATTGAAATATGAACTGGGCTTGTTAATCGACCTAGAATCTGAGTAAAAGGCCAAATAAATGGCGCCTGAGTGCTGTGTTAAAAGGGAGGTGAAGGGGAGGGGTCTGCTCAAAGTAGCTATCTTACTAAAATTGATTGGTATATGCGTGGTCACCTGGTTTAAACTTGGCCAATCAGGGATGGACACTAACGCTGGGTTTCAATGACTGGCCAAGAATGTGAGAGGTAAACCTAAGCCTAATCATTTGGAGACTTTTTCTATTTGTGGTTTTTAGCTTGCAACCGGAATTACATAGAATAGTTTTGGAATTTAGCTCCAAAACTGGGAGTATTAAACCTTGACAGCAGCATGAGAAAAGCTGCGTGTGGGAGCCTACACTCCAATAAGCAAAGAAAAACAGTTGAAAGAAAAGTATGGGGGCACCAATGTCTTTGGTTCTGGCCATCACTTAACCTAGCTGCTAAGGCCAGTTGTATGCCTGCCCAGTGGATTTGAAGCTTTTGAGCCAGTTGTGCCTGCTCTCTTCCTTGCCAGAAGCTGGAACTAAATGAGGTGTCCTAGGGGACAGGGGAAGGCTCAGGGCATGTAGCTGCCTTCTATAGAAAAAGTTCTAGTCCAGCCAAGGATCTTAACCAGTCTTCAAGGGCTCATACCTTGAAGGTGACCAGAGAAACAATATAAACACAGACTTCCATAACCCTCCCCGCCAAGTCTGCAGAATGGTATTACTGTCCATGTACCAATAAGGAAATAAAGGCTAATAGAAGTAAATTACTCTTCCACATGTTCCAGTGATTCCACTTTTTGGCATTTATCCCCCCAACGCATTCAAAAACCCATTCATTTAAAAAGATATATGAACACATATGTTATTCGCAGTATTTAGTGCAATGGCGAGGGTACGAAAACACATCAAATGTCCAAAGACAGATGGGAATGGAGAGCTAGTACAGCCGGTAGACCACTTGACAACTGACCCAGTTTTGATCCCTGACACCACATAGGATCCCCTGAGCACTATCCGGCCAATAAAAACGTGTAGTGTATATATGCAATGTAATATTATGCAGCCACAAGAAAATGAAATCTTGCAAATTGCTACAACTTGGCAGGAACTGGAAGGTATAATGTTAAGGGAAATAAACCAGAAGGAGAAAGGTGCATGTTGACCGATCTGCTCATCTGTGGTAGAAACAAAGAAGGGCAGGGACAGAGTCAAACAACAATGCCAAACCCTCGATCTGGGATGACAAAATTAAGTTACCAAGCAATGGGGATAGACATAGGGAGAAGAAGTGGTGCAGAGGGGCCAGAGCGATGGCAGCAGCAGTAGGGCATTTGCCTTGCATGCAGCTGACC
>PVKC010036481.1:0-13213 GCA_004027635.1 Crocidura indochinensis
ACATTGTCCCCCAGACATACAAGTACCTAATTTTTGACAAAGGAGCAAGAAATCCTAAGTGGAGCAGGGTGGGTCTCTTCAACAAGTGGTGCTGACAGAACTGGTTAGCCACTTGCACAAAAGCGAACATAGACCCCCAGTTAACATCATATACGAAGGTAAAATCCAAATGGATTAAAGACCTTGATATCAGACCTGATACCATAAGGTATATAGAACAACACGTTGGTAAAACACTCCATGACATTGAAACTAAAGGCATCTTCAAGGAGGAAACTGCACTTTCCAAACAAGTAGAAGCAGAGATCAACATATGGGAATACATTAAACTGAGAAGCTTCTACACCTCAAAAGAAATAGTGCCCAGGATACAAGAGCCACCGAGTGGGAGAAACTATTCACTCAACACCCATCAGACAAGGGGCTAATATCCAAAATATACAGGACACTGACAGAACTTCACAAGAAAAAGACATCTAACCCCATCAGAAAATGGGGAGAAGAAATGAACAGACACTTTGATTAAAAAAAAGAAATACAAATGGCCAAAAGGCACATGAAAAAATGCTCCTCATCACTAATCATCAGGGAGATGCAAATCAAAACAACGATGAGATACCATCTCACACCACAGAGATTGGCGCACATCACAAAGAATGAGAATAATCAGTGCTGGCAGGGATGTGAAGAGAAAGGAACGCTTATCCACTGCTGGTGGGAATGCTGTCTTGTCCAACCTCTATGGAAAGCAATATGGAGATTTCTCCAAAATCTGGAAATTGAGCTCCCATTCGACCCAGCTATTCCACTCTTAGGGATATACCCTAAGAACACAAAAATTCAATACAAAAATCCCTTCCTCACACCTATATTTATTGCAGCACTATTCACAATAGCGGGCTCTGGAAACAACCAAGATGCCCTTCAACAGACGAATGGCTAAAGAAACTGTGGTACATATACACAATGGAATATTACGCAACTGTCAGGAGAGATGAAGTCAAGTTTTCCTATATATGGATGTACGTGGAAACTGCCATGCTGAGTGAAATAAGTCAGAGGGAGAGAGGGAGAGACGCAGAATAGTCTCACTCATCTATGGATTTTAAAGAAAATAAAATTCATTTTTGCAACAATCAACAGAGACAATGAGAGGAGGGCTGGAACTTCCAGCTCACTTCATGAAGCTCACCACAAAGAGTGGTGAATGCAGTCATAAAAATAACTACACAGAAAACTACCATAATCACGTGAATGAATGAAAGAGCTGGAAAACCTCTCTGGAGTACAGGTTTGGGTGGGGTGTGAGGGAGGGAGTCTCGGGACATTGGTGGTGGGAATGGTGCACTGGTGAAGGGGGTGTTCTCTACATGACCGAAACCTAACCACAATCATATATGTAATCAAAATGTTTAGATAAAGAAAAAAATGTAACCAGGGATGTTAAAGTGGGTAAGGTGCTTGCTTTTTCTGTTTGTAGCCAACCCAAGTTCAATTCTCAGCACTGCATTTAGTCCCCTGAGCACTCCCAGAAGTGATCCCTGAGCAAAGCTGGATCTGGCCTTCAAAGAAACAAAATAAGCAAGTAAAATTTAAAAATAAAAATATGGGATTGACTATAGACTCTTTTCAGGTTCATTTGCTCTTCCCTTGGTGCTTTTTTGGTGTATAGAGGACTTCTGTTCCCTCTTGGGTGATAAAATAACCCTCTGTCTCTAGAGGTCTTGGTATCTGCACAATTCAAGGAGTTGAACTTATGATTATGGCTTTCTTCATGGTTATTATTAAAAAAAAGTTAGAATTGAAAACAAATAAAAATAATAAAATATGACTATGACTATCTTAAAACAAGGTTAATAACATTAAAAGACTGAAAAGCATGCTTTTAGGAACATCAAATTTGATACCCAATACAGCATATTCCCCTGTGCACTCTTAGGACTGGCCCCGGAGTACCATGCTGTGAACAAATCTAAAACAAACCATAAGATATACCCATCTTGGAAGAAATTCATTTTAAAGCTTGTAAGTTAGTAAATTCCTATAAAGAGAATTTAATTAACACATTTATAAAGATTTAATGTCAGATATAGTCCTAATGCAGTAATTATTAACACCTACAAAGTTATGAGGTATAATCTGTTCTGTATTATATAGACCTCAATAATTTTGCCTCTCATTTGTTCCTGTTGGCTTAAACTTTGAATAACAATATTCTGGCCTGTATCCACCTTTCTTTTCAGTTCTAATGTGTCTCAGACTTAGACATCAGAATTCTATATAAAATAACACTCAAGGTTTTTGTTTTGTTTTTAACACCAAGAGGGTTTTATCAGAGATGTCTTTTGACCTCTATTTTCTAAGAACTTTTTTTTTTGGCGGGGGTTATACCTTGCAGAGCTCAGGGGTTACTCCAGCTCTGTGCACAGATATCACTCCTGGCAGGCTTTGGGGACCATATGGGATACTGTGATTTGAACCACCATCTGATCTAGATTGGCTGTGTGCAAGGCAAACGCCCTGCTGCTTGCTGTGCTATCTATCTGGTTCCAAGAGCTTATTTTAATGCCTATTTTCAAGTTGTCAACTTTATTTTTGATAAGTAAAGAATGACTACATTGCTTTTGTTTTTAATTTATTAATTTTTGGTCACACCTGGAGGTGCTCAGGGCTTACTCCTGGCTTTATACCCAGGTTTCACTCCTGGAGAGAATAAAGGACCTTCTGGAGGTGTCAGGGATCAAACCTTAATTGACTATGTGCAAAGCAAGCACCTTACCCACTATACTATCTCTCTACTGAAATTGTTTTTTAAATAAAAGGTACAGAATATACCGTTGCATTAGTTTCAGGCAAATGACAATGATTTCATATTTATTATTACAATATAATCACTCTAAGTCTAATTCACATTCTTCATCACATGTAATTTTTTCAGGTCAGGAACATATTTCAAGTGACAGAGCATATACCTAGTATGTGCAAAGTTCTTAATTTGACCCCTGGCACTGTATGTCCTTCCCCACAGTGAGCATCACCATATGCAGACCTGAGAGATGATGGTGACAATTATTTAAAGTCTGAGTAGTAAATTAGATGTATTAGTGCAAAAATTGGTAATAAACTTTTCACATATTATGTATTCATTTATTTTAAAAGTGCTTATCAAACATATATAGCTACTATGTCATTTATAATTTGTATAAAATTATGTTGATATTAATATATAATTATAAAAATATCTGGAAACTTTGGGGTGACTTCCCTTAAGTCCATGATGTCATATATTTACAAGGTTCACTCATCTGAAACTACATAATCTCAGGTAACTCTGGGTAGTAACCCCATAACTTACCAGCATAACACTGTTGATTAACATTTCCACCTTTTTTTAAACAGTGAATAACAAGATCTGTGTCATCACGCAGAGCAGCCCTATATATTAAGTTCTCTCCAAACTTATTTTTCCGGTTAATAGCAGCCAATGAAATATTATTGAACTTTTTTTTATCTGAAATGTGAGAATTGATAAAAGAAAAATAAGCAAATCCAGAAATAACATAGGTAACAGAGTAAAACCAAAAAATATTCTGGAATAACTGTATATTTTGAAAGTGTGCATCATTCAACTATATATATATATATAACTCAACTATAATGGCATCTGAAGATTAAAAGTCTAGAGAAATAATTGTAACTTTAAAGTGTTTGCATTGACAAAATAATTTTGTGATACAAGACAGTTTTTATTGAAATTTACCTCAATGTAAAGGAAGACAAAGGGAGGAAGTATGTGTTAAAGATAGAATATGGACTTTCCAAAGGGGAAAAGGCAAAAAGAACCAGAAACAAGCAAGCAAGGTACATGCTCAAGGAGAATATAGGCTTGAAGAACAAGCCTATTCAAAATATGCTCACCATATTTTTCTGCATTTTTTTTGCTTTTCCTGATCTGTTCTCTACTCCTGTGTCTAGATGAATGTATAGTCTTCCCTTTAGCTTCAATGATTAATGCTCTATTTCGCGTTCTTGAAAAATAAAATTTTTTAAAATTAAAATTACTATCAGCAGTGCAGGAGAGAGTAAAAAGGGCCCTTGTGTTGCATACAGCCGATACAGGTTCGAGCCTCAGGATGACATATGGTCCCCCAAATCCCACTGGGAGTGATCCCTGAGTGTTGAACAAGGAATAAGCTGGAGCATCGCTGGGTGTGGTCCAAAAAAAACATAAAAAGGAAAGAAAAATCAGCTTCTAATTGGAATACAAAAAATATTTCACTTCAGATTTAAACAATTTTAATTTTAAGGGCTGAGGAGCTAGTTTAAAGTGTTGGAGCACATGTCAAGTTCAATCCCTGCCACATGACTCCACAAGAACTACCAGGTTGGGCCCTTTTATTAACCATCAGAACAAATATTGCCTACAAGTTCTCAAAAAAATTTAGGAGACTCCATCCCTAAACTGTAAAACCAAAAATATATAATGAATAAAAACAAATGAATAAAACAACAGTATAAACTAAAATTCTTTTTTTTAGGATTGACTAAATACTGACTCCATTTCTCAAGCAAAACATTTTCCATAACACAGTATACCATTAGGGAAAGATGTAAATTAATAACATACCTGAGATTCTTATTTGAGGAATTACGATTTGTTTGGACCTCACAGCCAAGTATTTTTTGTAAAATCTTTTTTGGCACTGTATACAAGTCATCACTGTACTTTTCACATGTATTTATTTTCAATCTAGATGACCTCCTTAACACACCAGGAGTATCCTTATTAGAGTTATTTTCCAGGGGTTTTGAATTCCCCTCATTATTTAATGGATCACAAGATGTGACATTTTGATGCACCAAAGCTTGTGATTCAAATGGAATTTGGTCTTCTCTAGGCTATAATAAAAAATAAATATACACTATATAAACATTGCAAAACTTAAACAAGAATAAATTGTTATCTTGTCTCTGGATCACATTTCATCAGTAAGATATAAAAACAGACACGTAAACATAATGAAAATATATTAATAAAAGTTCATTAATAAATAATCAAATATGAAAGCCTAAGAAAAAAAGTACAAATTGTTATCAAAAGTTATCAAAATTCAAAGGTCACTTCAGATACTTTAACAGAAAATAGGTAGTATAGAATGATGAGAAACACATAAAAATCTTTAAAAATATCATTCTAAGGGGCAATAGCACAGCAGTTAAGACATCTATGTGCCTGCACATGGCTGATCCAGGACAGACCTCAGTTTAATCTCTGGTCCCCCAAGCCAGGAGCGATTTCTAAGCATGTAGACAGGACTAACTTCTGAGCATCACAGGGTGTGGCCCAAAACAACAGCAACAACAACAACAAAAATCATTTTAAACCAATGAATGGTCTATTCTGACTTGTAATTCATTATTTGTAATTGACCTGTAATTTATTATTTATTATTTGCAGCAATGCAAAATTTTTTAAGATTGCACTGATTTATAAGGATTATAATTCATAAATTTATCTAATGCCCCTTAAAATCCCATTACAGATTTATTTTCATAAAGATGTATTTTTATACATACAATGTATAATTCTTTGAATATAATTATTGAATATAATTATCTAGCTTGCAAAGTTCCTTTATGTCACAAACTCTATTAATTGTATATAACTAATTAAAAATAGTGAATTTGATTTGTTCTAAAAAAATCTGCTTTTAAGGGTTTCCTTTTTTCCCTGAAGACTTGCTAAGTTTATGCTCACTCTATTCATACCAATTATAATTTCCTTCACTGTATAGTCATAATGTCTATTTTTAGATTAAAATTCTAGAATATACATTCCAACATTCAATCTTCTCCCTGTGATGTTTCTCTTTTTCTGGGTCATTTTTAATTCTATTATTTCTGTTGGAGATATTATAACCAGAATTAAATGAATCAGAAGTAACGCCCAAGAATTGCTGGTTGAAGCCCCTAAACCAAAAACTAAAATATGTATGGCTAAAGCATAAATATTAATATCAAAAAATATCATAGATTCACACTTACTTGAACTTGAAGATGTTCATCCTGCAGCTCAGCTAACTTGGAATCTTGTTCACATGGTGACATAAGACCACGAGCATCAAAACTTGCCTCTGCTATTTGTGTACAATCTTCCTGAGTCTGAGACAGAACAGGCTCTTCCTCTAAATGCTTACTTCCAGCACCAAGATTGCTGCCCTCCTCTTCTTCTCTACAGTAGATGGGGTCCACCTGGGCTTCTGACATTGTGTTTATGGCTGATAACAACTCAGGTGGCATTGCATTATCATTTGTGTTTTGTAGTAAATCTCTGTGCCATGTCAAAAGCATTGGCAGAGAAAATGAAGAATGACTCAATGGGGTATTCAGTTCTGTAGGCTCAAAATCACTTATTATTTCTAATAGTCTATCCTCTTCAATAATTTCTTGGGCAGAGACAAAAGTTTCAAGTGAGTCTTCTTCATTCTTTGCTTTTTCAGAAGTCATGTCCAATGGAAGTTCCATTCTAGGCTCAGAATATACATGTGATCCTGATAACATCTTCTGTGGCTCTATTAACAATTTATCCTTGACAAGAGCCTTATTTTCAGATACTGTGATAAGAGTACCTGAAAGGAGGCTAAATTCAGCAGAGTCACTGTCTTCACTCGGTTCCTGTGTATTTTAAATAGAAATTTTATAAAAGACATTTTTGTGCAATAATTCTCAGAGACAAAAGAGAGGAGGGCTGGAAGGTCCAGCTCATGACATGAAGTTCACCACAAAGAGTGATGAGTGCAGTTAGAGAAATAACTACACTGAGAACTATCATAACAATGTGAATGAATGAGGGAAGTAGAAAGCCTGTATAGAATACAGGTGGGGGAGGGGTGGGGAGTAGAGAGATTTGGGACGTTGGTGATGGGAATGTTGCACTGGTGAAGGGGGCTGTTCTTTACATGACTGAAATCATACAATTACAATCATATTTGTAATCAAGGTGTTTAAATAAATATATTAATAATACATTCCATTACTAAGATATATCTCAAAATTATCTTTCAAATAAAAAATCATAATTTTAATTTCATATAAACTAAACTATCAAATTATAATTGTATAGCCTTTCATATTGGTAAGTTATAACCAGTTTTACCAACTTTCTTCCCTTACTATAAATTAAAATACTTTACTGTTCTCTACCTAATCACTCTTAACTACATATTATGAATAATAACTATAAACAGCAGAGCACAAAGTAAAATTGGCTGGAAAATAATAACATGATAAATATCTATTCTGTTGAAGTTTGATTACTTATACTAAGAAAAGGGCCCTAGAAATATCTCCTAGGGACCCAAAACACACAATGCAGAAAAGGCATCATCAAACATACATTTATCGTAACACTATTCACAATAGTGTTTTCAGAATCTGGAAACAATTCAATCTGGAAACAACCCAAGCAGAGATAAGTAGATAAAGAAACTATGGTACATCTATATAATGGGATAATATGCAGCTTTTAGGAAAAATGAACTTGTGAAATTTGCTTACACATGGATGGACTCAAAAACAATAGAAACAAGGGCCAGAAGGACTGGACTAAGAGGAAACTTGCCAAAAGGGACAGAAAAGGGGAGTGTAGTGAGAACAGAGAAAGGACCACTATGACAATGATAGTTAGAATTGATCACTCTGTACAAGAACTCGTGCTGAAAAGAGACAGTGATATACATGATACCCTTGCTATAACATACTGCAAATTACAGAGCCTAAAAATAAAAAAGGAAAAGTATCCGCAACTAAGGTTTGCTGGAGGTTGGGGTGGAAACTAGGAAATTGCTGTCAGGAAATGTGCAGTGGTAAAGGGATGGGTGTTGGAAACTTCATGACTGAAATTCAATCATGAACAACTTTTTAACTGTATATTTCATGGCAATTCAAATAATATTTTTAAAAGCAGTTTATTGATTAATTGATTTGTTTTGGGGCCACACCTGGTGTGTGGGTTAGTCCTGACTCTGTGCTCAGAAACTGCTCAAGGCAAGCTCAGTGGTCCACTAGGTAAATGTCCCACCACTATGTGATCTCTCCAGCACCTCAATTATTTTTTTAAACTTTTTAAACAAATAAGGATTATCATAATTATGGTAAATTATTATTTAAAAAAAGAGCCAAAGATGGCATGGGTAGTTTATCAGTTTATCTGAAAACCTCACAAAAGATAAAACTTGTAACATTCTTCCTTGCAAAAAAAAAAATTCTACTGAGTTTTACCAAAATAAGCAAACAAGGGCTGAAGCGGTGGCACAAGTGGTAGGGCATCTGCCTTGCTCACATTAACCTAGGACAGACCGCAAACCAGGAGTGATTTCTGAACACATAGCCTGGAGTAACCCCTGAGTGTCACCGGGTAAAGCTCCAAAGCAAAAATAAGTAAATAAATATACAAAAATAAACAAACACATTAAGCAGGAAAATATTGGTAATTCCACCTTTCTATTCCTGAATTCTGTTTGAATATGCAAATGT
Source organism: Crocidura indochinensis (assembly GCA_004027635.1). Lineage (NCBI taxonomy): Eukaryota > Metazoa > Chordata > Mammalia > Eulipotyphla > Soricidae > Crocidura > Crocidura indochinensis. Next base: position 8,536 of record PVKC010036481.1, read on the forward strand.
AAAATATAAAAGATCAAAGGTGAACAGAGAAGATAGGAAAAATACAGACACATTTCTATGTCAATATTCAACCCAATAATTCAGGGTTGAAAGAATTTTAAAAATATAGGAATAAAATTCCCATATGACTCAGTAGCACTGTTCCTTGGCATCTATTCCCCAAACACAAAAATAATAATTCTAAAGGAGACAGGCATAACTATGCTCACAACAGTGTTTATTACAATAGCCACGATATAAAAAGAACTGCTAATCACAATAACTCAAACCAATAAAGATAAGTTTTATATAGATTTGCTTTCATAGACTTTTCAGAGAATGTGGAACATAAACATAGTATTCTCTAAACTTCACAGATCAAAAATATCCTTTTTCTCAAATCTATTAATGACAGAGCATGTAAGTGATCGGAAAAGGTATATAATCAGTAAACAATGAATATCAAATAGGGAAAATTGAGGCCAGAGAGATAGCATGGAGGTAAGGTGCTTGACTTCCATGCAGAAGGATGGTGGTTCGAATCCCGGAATTCCATATGGTCCCCCGTGCCTGCCAGGGGCGATTTCTGAGCGCAGAGCCAGGAGTAACCCCTGAGTGCTGCCAGATGTGACCCAAAATCAAAAACAAAAACAAAAAAGGGAAAATTGCTCCAAATAAGATTCACCGAGTCAAAACTATAGAGAAGGGATCTGAAGAAGAAAAAATATTTAATTTTGATATTTTATTTATTTTTGGAGGTTCTAATATTTTTAAATACCATGGTTACAAGGTTATTCATAATACAGTTTTTGCCACAGATAAAGTTGTTCATGACTGAGTTACAATCATACAATGTACAACAGCCATCAGTGCACATTTCCTACCACCAATGTCACCACTTTCCCTCTCACCCTCCTTGATGATCTCTCCCTTTGATGCAGAAATTTAAAACATGGAAAAGAGTGAAATAAGGATCAGAAAGATAGATCTGGGTTTAAGGCACTTCCCTTTCACTGCATGCCACCAATACTAGTTTGATCCTAGGCACCACATATAATCGCTCTGAGCACAGAGCCTAGTATAAGCCCTGAGTACTGTCAAGTATGGTTAAAAAAAAAAAGTTCCAAATAAAAAGAAAAACTATTTTATAAGGATAAGAAGCATAAATAAGAAAAATGCTGGGCCAGAGTTATAGTACAGCAGAAAGGAGGCTTGCCTTGAACATGGCCAACCTGGACTCAATTCCCAGCATCCTATATGGTCCAATGAGCCCTGTTATGAAAGATCCCTGAGTACAGAGCCAGGATTAACCCCTGAGTATTGCTGGGTATTGACACCACAACCACCACCAAAAGAAGAATAAAACTAGAAAGGTTTTTAACTAAGAAAAATGTCTATTTTTTGAAAGGATTGATTATATTCCTGCTTAGGGAAAGAGCCTAAATGGAACTGACATATAAACTTATAAACTTATATATAAATCAATATAAATTAAAAAAAAATTAAGCCCATGATCTGCATAGTTCTGCTTTATAAACTGACCTTTCCTGGATGTGGAAAAACTTCAGAATTATCATCAGACTCAGGTTCTGAAAAAAATAATAAATGTTTTAAATCCAGTATCTATAAGACACTAAACACATTTCTTCTTACTCAGTTTCAATGATAAAGCTAGAAATGACTGGAAATTCATATGACATAGCAAGCATTTTATAAATATTTTTCAATTTATATGATAGTATTGTTATGTTATTGGTAAAGAAATTATAAAAGGCAACCTTACATGTCTTAAAATAATGTTCTATATGAATCAGGTAACATGATTTGGAATTAATTTAACTAAATTATTTTAGGCTTAGCTATTCTAAATATTTTTAATTAAGAAAAAATCTTATCTGCTTTCTCAATACCATTATTTTGTATTAAATGGAATTAGGTATGAAGAGGAAAACTCTATAAAGAGATCAAAAGAATTTAAAATTGTCCTGAATATGACCCCACCTTTACCATTCATCCCTCACCAGGGGGCCATATGGTCATTCACATGAAGTGAAGTTGCAGGAGGAATAGCAAAAAGTTATTTCTTACTTCATTCCTTCTTGCCTCATATGGTCCAGGCACTCCAGCATATAAAAACATTCAGGGCTTACAGATGCTTTACTCTGTTTGGTAAGTCTTTAGACTAGACAAAATCTAGAGCTAGGGGATAAGCAAGCAATTAAGACTCAACTCATTTTGAGTCCTGACAAGTAAGACAGATTTTCAGAGGAAAAATGTAAGTATAAATATGCTTGCTATATGTGAAGTATAAAGAAACATAGAAAGGGAATAAGCAACAGACATTTACAACAGACCGCAAAAGTTTGCCAAAGGAACTGTGTTTATTAAACGATGAGGTGGGGTGAGATCATGGATAGCAGTGGAAGGATGTTGGCACCTTGGATGAATGTTGTAGAGTGACACTGTATTTCAAATTAACAGTACTACAAAACACATCTATATATGGTCATGATGCAAGAAAGATCATCTATCCTTTAAGGATTCCTGATTTAGCATTTGTATATACACAAGACTCATACACTTGACACTTATGCTTAATATTTCTTAAAATAGAAAATTTAAAATGATAGACCAAGATTTATACAAAATCAGTAGTGCAAGCTGGAGTTTATAGTAGCCATCAGCACTACTGCTGTTGTGTAGCAGCAGAAGATCATGCTTTCAAAATGTAACTTTTTCAGTTTTAATACATACAGTTTTATAATACAAGAGTTAAGACAATTGTTTTTCACACAGCCAACCTCAGTTTGATTCCTGGCACACAACTGGTACCCTGAAAACTGCCAGAAGTGATCTCTAAGCACAGAGTCAGGACTAAGCCCCGAGTACCACTATTTGTGGACTCCATGTACCCTAAATTTTTTAATTGGTTTTAAGCCACACCCAGCTACGCTTAGGAGTTATTTGTGTCCTTTTCTTGGAATATGCTCCATTATCACTAAGAATGAGTTAAACTTTCATACTATATACAGTACTAAATCTCAAGTCATCATTGGAAGGCATCTTAAATAGGTAGACAGCCAACCTTTAATATAGCTGAACCCAAGCAGCATAGTATCTGTGACTATCAGTCATGACAGACATGACATCCATATTACTGATAGTATGATCACAGAAAACAATTTTCAAATTTGAGCTACCAAATTATGAGTCAAAGAGCAGGTTTCTGGAATAACGTGTTGAAACTACCAAATCAGCATCTTGTACAGGCAGTTTTACAAAATACATTCCAAGGTCCACAGTAATACTTATTTTCTATATCAAATATGGTTGTAAAGTATAGAAAGCCGTACTAAATAAAATAAATCCATTTCAAAATCTACAAAACTACGCCTGCCCAGTGGGGCCCAACTGTGAAAAATTGTAAGTAATGCCTGTGTCTGTCTCCTGTCCTGTCGTGTGAACCTCTTGGGAGTGGGCCGAAAAGAGGCTCCAGAAGAGCACAGCCATGTAGCAAAGTGGAGGAAAGAACACCATCGCAACAAGAAGAAAAAAATCACACTAAGAACTGTGCTGAATCACTGAAGCCCAGCATTTCACTCCGGACTGTCTTCTCTGCTGCGTGCTCAGGCCTAAAATTTAATCCTGTGTGAGGCTTCATCCACAGAGGACTCCCATATTGAAGGCAAGTTGACCCACCCAGAAAGGGCAGAGCCAGAGGAGTGTAGCTGCATACATCATTTAGCCAAAGAATACCATCACAACACGTAGAAAAACCCACAATACAAGTGTGACAATGGGGAAACAACACAGGCCAGCATCAGACATAGAGAATGAAGATGACAATTCTGATGACCAGATAATGACCAACCAACTAATCCATCTCTCAGAAAAGGACTCTGGACAAACAATATGGAAGATGCTCAAAGAACTCAAAGAAACCATAGATTGAGTTGAACAGAACACTAATAAGAACCAAGAAAATATGAAGACAGAAATCACAAAACTCCAAACTGAAATAACATGTCAACTAACAGGCCTTAAAAACTCAGTAAATGAAGTGAATGACAAAATGGATAAGCTCTGGGACAGGGTAACAGAAGCTGAGAATAGAATTGTGCTGTGGAAGATGAGAAAAATAACAACTCCATACAGGGGGAGAGATTGGAAAAAGAAACTTAAAGCAAATGAACAGACAATGGAAAAATTAGTCAAAGAATGAGAACAGATGAAAACAGAAGTCTATGATCAGCTTAACAGAAACAACTTAAAAATCATTGGAGTCCCGGAGAACCAGGAAGAAAATTTCCATGAAGAATCAACGGTCAAGAGCATCATTAAAGAGAAACTTCCAGAGCTAATGAATATATGTGATCAAATCCTGCATGCTCGTAGAGTACCAACCAAAAGAGACCCCAGAAAAAATACCCCAAGACACATCCTAGTCACAATGACGAATCCCACAGATAGAGACAGAATTCTGAAAACAGCAAGATCAAAAAGGGAAATTACTTGATCATAGTGGATGATCTTTTTAATGAGGCATTGTATGTTTCATCCCAAGAATGCAAGGCTGATTTAACATTCGTAAATCTATCAACATAATACACAACATCAACAACAAGAAAAATAAAAATCACATGATCATATCAATAGATGCAGAGAAAGCATTTGACAAGGTTCAACACCATTCTTAATC
>PVKC010036482.1:0-13223 GCA_004027635.1 Crocidura indochinensis
AACTACCCAGACATCAGAATATATAAGGGGGAATCAATATGAATAAGTTTCCTTTACACCTGCCCACAAGTGCACCATGGATCTCTTTAAGGAAAATAGATTCCAAAAAGTCAATAGATAGAAGAGGATAAGGACATGTATTAATTCTATCAGTTCCTTAACGAATTCATCAGTTTTTCTTCTTTGGGGAAAAGCATTTGCTTTGCCTGTCAGGAAACTGTCAAGAGTTCAGTCTTCCCCGCACAACAAAAATATGATGATAATTTTCCCCTTATGCCGTGCTTTTTGACCAACACAATACATAGACAAAACTTTGTAGGTATGTTGAAACTCATTCTGAGAAAGACCTTAGAAGGATCACTTTCCTTCAAGCAAATATGTGAATCTATTATAACAAAAAGATGTCACCTAAAAAAGTGGTTGTCACACTGTGGAAAGCTGAAGTGTGAGGAAAAGAATAAACCCCATCATTTAAAAAATAAACATGTTTTTTAATGCTTCTGTCCTATTTTTTGATGTTAGGGATAATTGAGCCAATGGGTGTAAATACTTTGCATGACTCATGGAAGATACTGCCAAAATCATTTCCCAAAAGGCTGCATTAATTGAATGCCACGAGCAATGTACCAATTTCACTCAACTGTTGCCAACTTTGGATGGTACATCATTGCTAATTCGAATTTGCATTTTGATGAACATTAGCATGGAAGATGTTTCTACATGACTGTTTCCTCAACTTGCTCTTTATCTCTTTCTTCCCTTTGCCAGACTATTTATTGGGACATTCATTTTCTTCTAACTTCTGTACTTTATATGCTATTTACTTTTATGTGCTATAAACTTATTAATAGTTGCTCTTTCTCTATCAACATCTGCTGCAAATGTTATTTCTTCATTTTTTGAAAGCCTAACTTTCATTTTTGGCAAATGTTAATTTCCCTGGTGTTTGTTGGTTTCATTCCCAACTCCCCCCTGCCCTGCACTCCACACACACACACACCCGCCAACCTTAAAGAGCCAGAGCTGTGCCAAGATAATCACAACAAATGCAAACCAGGCACGGAAATCATTTGGCTGTAGTTGGTTATAAATTTGTCATCGAATGATTACCATCAAAATGAAAATATCATTTGAAAACGTGAAAGAAAACCTTTAACTAACTCCCTTACTCTTGCCCTCTTTGAGTGGTGATGTCGCAGAGGGGGCTTTTAACATGATCTTTCTCATGCTACTGTTTCTTCACCTGCTCAGTTGAAGGAATAGACAGTTATTAATGCTCCTACTACTGTTTCACACACACACACACACACACACACACACACACAGCCTCAATTCTACCTTAACTACAGCATGATAATACGTTTCATTTGCATGGCCTTGCTTACATTTGATTAAGTTTGACTTCTATTTCCCCCTGACCTTCTAGGTCTACTTCTCATTGAATCTTGATTTAGGTATGTGTGTGGCATGGGATGGGGGAGAGGAGGTCAGAAATAGAAAAATTGATTTCATGCCAAACAAACAGAATATAATAGGAAAATTCGCTGAGGAATAATGAGAAAACTTGCTAATCCTCGTTGGTCTATTTTAAATTTACTGGCACTGCATAAGGGTTATTCCTGTGCTATATGCTAATTCCTGGTGGTGCGTGGAAGACAATATGTGGTGCCAGGGATTGAACCAGGGTTTGCAACATGTAAGACAAAGCCCTGTACTATATTTCTGCCCCTTAGAATAACTCTAATTTAGGTGCTGGAGTGATAGTGCAGTGGTAGGGCATTTGTCTTGCATGCAGCTGACCCAGGACAAATCTGGGTTCAATTCCCAGTGTTCCATATGGACCCCCAAGGCAGAAGAAATTTCTGAGCACAACGCCAGGAGTAACCCTTGAGCATCATCAGGGGTGGCCCCAAAACCAAAAAAAAAAAAAATAATAATAATAACCTTAATTTAAGTAAAAGTCCCTATGCCTGGTTCCTAAACTGAGTTTTCTAAACAACCTCCATAGTGGTAGGGCTTTTACCTTGCAGAGCCAGGAGTAACTCCTGAGTGGTGCCAAGTGTGGCCGCAACACCCAAAAAGTTAAAAAATAGGTGTTTAATCTTATTTTTTTAAGATAAAATAAACACCACACTGGATCTGGTAGTGACAAAATTAAATCTGAAATTATTCACACTCAGGTACCTGTTAAAAGAAACGGCAAATACTCTTTCTTCATATTTTTTGGCATTTCATTTCATGGGTTAATTTTATACTGTATGTATCCTTTGAACTTAATTTGTATTTCCTGAATTCAAATCTATTGCCCATGGAAAATGCTATCAAATACAAATAAAATATTAAATTTTACTGTATCTTAAAACACTAATATTTTCATTAGTAGAGCATAACCATGTTCACTGTGAAATTTTAAGTAAAATATCTAATTTTGATAGCACAGCAGGCTCCCTTTATCCATAAGAAATACATTTTAAGACCCCCCAAGAAATCTATCATAAAGTTGGACAAGTGGGAAAGAATATCAGAACAACCAGAAACTTGACTTCCTCGGCCTCTACACAGTGAGCTTATGACCTTAAGCAAGTCATATCACCATCCAGTATAATAACAACTGTATCTTATTATTATTATTAGTCATGTAATGGTTCTATAATCCAATTTTGGGGGAAATAAAACATACACATACACACATAAAATCAAATAGAAGTGATGACAGGTCATGTTTTCACCAATAACCACATTAAGAGCATTGAAATTTCTACCTTCTTATACATAGTTGTAAGCAGACATACTAATTAAACCTCAAACCCATCCAGTGCCAACACTAATAGAATATAGTTCTGTTATATTCAACTTAATCACAAAAGCATAATGTAATAAATGCTGAAAGAAATATAGGACAATGTCCCTGCCTTCCTGTAGATAGTATTAAATTAAAACCAACTCTTTGTTGTTGTTGTTCTTTTACTGCAATTGTGATTCAAAAAGTTCTTCATAGTTGGATTTTCAGACATACAATGAATAAGGGCCAATTCCACCAGCAGTGTTGACCTCCCTCCACCAGTATTCCCAGAGTGCATCCCATGCCACCACCATCCACCCTCCAGCCTACCAGAATAACAGGCCCATTTTAAATTTTGATTGTTAAAATTTGGATTGCAAGGTTTCTTTGTTGTTTACTTTGGCTTATATATTTAGTTCTGTCCTTTTTATTTTTAACATCACCAATGCACCTGGGACACTTGGCTCCTGCTCCCATCCTTTCTCTTCCTCTGCTCAACTTCTTTCCTTCTCTACTCTATACTCTGAGTCTAAGAGTAAAAATTAACACTTAATGCTGTTGAATCAGAACTGGTTTAACTTTCCTTATAAATAGAGTGTGGGGATGATATGCAGAGACTATAGAGATAAGGATTAGGAGGACCAGTTAATGGTAGGAAGCTTGTCACAAAGAGGAGAGAGAGAGAGAGTGAAATTAGAAGTAGAGAAGGGTCTACTATAAAAGGAACATTCATGGCACCCCATCATTAGCAGTAGTGCAAACCACAATGTCAAAAAGAAAAAGAGGGAGAGAAAGAGAGAAAGTGAAGTAAAATGCCTGTCCCTGAGGTAGGTGGGGGAAGGTGGGTGGGAGGGAAACTGTTTACGTTGGGGGTAGGAAAAGCGAATTAGTAATGGTTGTTGTATATTGTTATGACTGTAACTCAAACATAAACCTCTTTATCTGTGTGGGAAAAGCTATAGTATGAACAATGTTGTAAACATGGTGTTTAAATTAAAAAGAAATTTTAAAAAATTAAAAAAACTGACTTGGGGCCTGGCGGTGGCGCTGGAGGTAAGGTGCCTGCGCTAACCTAGGACGGACCGCGTTTCAATCCCCCGGTTCCCCATATGGTCCCCCGTGCCTGCCAGGAGCGACTTCTGAGCGAATAGCCAGGAGTAACCCCTGAGCGTCACCAGGTGTGGCCCAAAAACCAAAAAAAAAAAAAACTGACATGAGTATTAGAATAATAAGTCATCAGAAATAGGAATTTCAAAGAAAAAGAAGACATGCAAGATTTAAGGTGATGGAGCACTGGAAAAACAGTGCTGGAGTATGTGCTGAGTCTTGAAGACACATTATGACTGCCCCAGAATGAAGCAGGAAGTCCAAATAATAAAAATAAAAAGGGCCTACTTTTAAAGTTTTCTTCATACCTATTCTGTATCACGCAGCCCTCAAGGCTGTAGTAATGCAGCTGATTCTACTAATATTTCACCATTAGTTTACAATGAAAACCACCAAAAAGTCATCAAAAGCATTCAGATTAGTTCTTTGTCATGAAATTCAAGACAATGACTAATAGATATCACCGAGGAGAGGAAGTAAAACGCCATCATCACCAGGGACTAATTTGTTTTTCATAGGGTGCCCCACTTAATCAAGGAATTAAATATGATGAAAACCTCAAGTTTACAGAATAAAAAAGTGCAAGTATGGGACCAAAGAAAACTTTCTTAACTCAGTGACCAAACACATCTATGTTTTCCCAGCTGTTAAGGAAATAAATAAAGCAAGCACATTAGGCAGATGACTAAAACTTAGAAGTCACCTCCTGGATTTCAAAAATCAACAGGAATTGAATTTAAAAAAAATTGATGGCAAGAATTTTTTAAACTCACTAGTAAAAGGCGAATTCTGAGAACAGAATCTAATCGCCTTACTCACCACCCTATGTCTCCTCCAGCTCTCTCCCTCCTCTCCTACAGCTTTGCAAACATACCGTCTATGCTGTCCTGTCTGCATTGGACTTGATTATTGCTTTTGCTCCTTAAACACTCCCAGCTTGTTTTCATCTCAGAACCTTTGAACTTGCTCTTTCCTCAGTCTGGAATCTATCTCTAGAGCTATCCCTGAGGGCTGGCTCCTCCCTGAATTTCAAGAGGTCACTGCCCAAATATCTCCCTGCTGAGCAGGGGGTCCTGCCTAGCCATCTATGTTGACAACATCTCTCTCCTCTGCCCCAGCAAAATTTTTGGGCAAATTCCCCTTCTTTGATATGAACTCACTTCGAAAAATTATTATCTGTATTATAGGTTGACAACACAACAAAATGGAAGCCCTATCCTACTTATTTCTCCCAGTGCAGCTCACCTGCACCCAGAACTTAGGATGTGCCCCCGCCCCACTCAAAAAAAAAAAAAGACTCTGGCAGGAACAGAACTCAGTAATCACAATCAATGTTTCCATTGATTCAGGTCCTCAAGACGTCAAGTCATTGGAACAGATTTGAGTGAAAAGTTGAAATTCAATTTCTAAATATTTTTTGGAGTAAGTATCTTGAATATTTCCAACATATTGGTGATCACGTTTCAAGCAACATTTTCATGGTACAAAGATTTTGTGCTACAAAGAGATTTATTTTAAACTAAAAATATTAAGTGATGGGTCCGGAGCAATGGCTCAAGGGATAAGGTTTCTTGCCTTTCACACACTAACCTAGGACAGACCATGGTTCCATCCCTCAGCGTCCCATATGGTCCCCCAAGCCAGGAGTCATTTCTGAGCACATAGTAAGCTCTGAGCGTCATGGGGTATAACCCAAAAACAAACAAACAAAAAATTAAATGATGCCATTAAAAACGAAAAACCAAGCTAACCTGCTGTTCATAGTGCTGTTTAACCTCCTCCAGCTGCCACAGAAACTCCTTTGACTGCTTCTCTCGAAGAGACTTGGATCGGGTTAGATCTGCTTCCACTTTTTCCATCTATAAAATTAAAATCCCATATTAAATTCTAACAAAGATTTAGATTTCCTTTTCTTTTCTGGTAATTTTTGCATTCATTAAAATGAAATTATTTGCTTTCATTGCTGATGTTACTTGGTTTGGGCGCCACACCCAGTAATACTTGGGGTATATTCCTCTCTTTGCACCACTCCTGGTGATAGCTGGGAACCATGTAGTACAGGGGATCGAACCCAGGATCCTGCTTGCAAAATGTATATTTAGCCCATTAAATAAGTGTATATTGATTTTATACATTTTAATAGAGTAACAGGTATATTAAAATCGGTATAAAATTGACTAAATTGTTATAATACCATGAAAATTTAAATATAATTTTAAATATTCAATTACTTATTCATTGAGGTTTCTTTAAGGTTTCAGCATATACTTATTAATATAAAGTATTTACAAATCATCTAGCTCATATAAAAATGCATATCTAAAATATATTCAATAATAAGAAAAATAATAAGAGCACAGGAAGTAAGGTGCTTGCTTCACCCAAGGCCAATCTTGGTTCAATCCCCAGACCACATATGATCCTCCATGCCCAGCTAAGAGTGATGCCTGAGAACAGAGTCAGGAATAAACACTGAGTACTATTGGGCAGTCCCTCCCTGCAAAAAGAGAAAATAAAATAAAATAAAATGTTTTAAAAGCAAACAGAAATTCTTATTATTGGGTATCGTCAAATTAAATTAATTATATGTCATTTCAATTTACCAAAATTAAAAGATCATGATAAAAAATGTTGGTAAAGTTCTAAGAGAAATAAGAGCCCTCAGATACTATTGATAGGAAGTAAAATGGAACAGACACATTGATGGGGCTGGAGCAATGGTACAAGCAGTGAGTCGTCTGCCTTGCCTGAGGTAGACTAGGACAAACCATGGTTGGATCCCCAGGTGTCCCATATGGTCCTCCCAAGCCAGGAGAGATTTCTGAGCTTATAGCCAGAAGTAACCCCTGAGCATCACCGGGTGTCGCCCAAAAACAAACAAACAAACAAAATTGGAACAGACACATTGAAAGCCAGTTTGGAAATCCCTTAAAAGGTTAATTAGAAAATTACCACAAGACCAAGGCATTCCACTCCTTGTAAGATATGTAAATGTACATTCACACAGATGCCTCTATAAAAATGTTCACTGGAGTCCAAGAGATGGTGCAGTAGGTAGGACATTTGTCTTACTCGTGTCTAGCCCGGGGTCCAACACCAGCAACCCATAGGGTTCTCAAGCACCATATGTCCATGAGCACAAAGTCAGGAGTAAGCCTTGAGCACCACTGGATGTGGCTCCAAAACAAATACCCATGAAAAATTGTTGATAATGACATTATGTTCAACAACTGATGGGTGAATACACAAATATGGCACTACCCATCCAATAGAGTATGTCAGGAAAGGACCAGAAAACAAACATGCCTTGCAACATGCTTGTGTCTTGGAAATATTAAGCAAAGTGACAGGAGGCAGTCAAAATACCATTTAATACATATATTCTTTAAATTACTTTTTTAAGACCATGTGTCATACAGTTGCTCATAATACATTTGTTTCCAGATAAGTGGGAAAAATTATTTAAAAAGAAAGAAAAGAATACAGAGTCAAGAAAATTTGTGAAAATGATTGTATCTTGTATTGAGGCAATTATGTCATCAGAAGGTTCAGTAAGCTCTTGTTGCTTACTTCTGTTACTTCTTTTGTTTCTGAACATTAGGCGGCTTTACATATACTTAACATCTAAATTGGCAATGTTCCTATGGGAGTAAAAGATTTTTTTTTAATTTTTTAAAATTCATCCAGGAATTCATAGCACTCTTGCTAATACTTTGGCTGCCAGGGTTTCTGGACGTATGAGAAGGCAGGTGGAGAGTACCCATACTCATTCCAATAAAGTCCTGGTGATATTAGACTGAATACCAGCATACTGGAATTTTGGTCAGATTGATGTCTCTGTAGAGAGCTACAAATGATGGTGAAGCTGGGACACTGGTAAAATGGTGACTGTGGAAGACTGGTGTAGGGCAACAGGGCAGGGACTCCTGAAAGTGCCGGCTTTAAGCTGTGTGGTTGGTGTAGCCCAGATTTTCACACTGGCTTTACATCTCTTTCGAAAAGAGAGTGAGTCTATGGAGTTGGCCAAATGCTGACACAGCAACCCTTTTTTCCCCTTTTAAACACTGATTTGCAATGTTATTGCTAAAGGGGTATCATGCATATCCATTTCCCTCCTTTCAGCAGGCAGTTCTTGTCCAGAGTGATCATTTCCAGCTATCAATGTCATGGTTGTCATAGTGATCCCTTCTCTGCTCTAACTGCACTCCCCCACTCTTTGTGGCAAGTTTGAAGGAATAACTTAACACATAAGAGTGCCCAATTCTTTACACAACATCCCAAATAAGTAAAGTATTTATATTACGGCCTGATTCTTAATACCTAACTACTAAGTACTTCACTGTAGATACCAAAGATGGCCATCTTGATGATACAAAATCATTAGCTTCCAAATTCAACGGTTAGAGTTCTAATATTTCTGAGATCTAGATAATGAGAATTATATTATGGTCAAGATACATTTGTTTTAAAAAGAAGGAAAAAAAAGAAAGGAAAGCTGAGAAGCCCACTTTGTTTCTTGTAATTTAAGAGAGACTGTAAGGTTACTGTTCCCCTCATTGTTTTCCATACTCGAACTCCAGCAGGACGCTCCTTCATTTGTCCTCCACAATCTCCACTCTCCAAACACAGCTTCCTTGGCAAGTCCCAAACAATCCATGGCTATTCTTGTTTGTTTTTGTTTAAGGGTCATAACAGTGGGTGGTGGTGGTGCTAGGGGTTGAACCAAAACCAGGTTGTATTCAAAGCAAGTGCCTTATTTTCTCTCTTTTTCTCTTTCTCCTTCCTTCCCCCTCTTTTTTTATTCACCCTCCTTCCCCTCATAGCTATTCTTCACTTAATGACCTCTTGCTATTCTCCTCAATATTGACTCTAGACTTCTCTCCTCTCGAAGGAATTCTTACAACCCATTGACTAAAGTAAATGTCTTCTTCTCCGAAATTTAGCATCATTATTTCCTGCTGCACTGTGGTTTTTCTCTATAGTACAAAGGGATTTCCAATGTAAGCTTTGTTTACTCGTCTAGATCCCGAGTTCCCAAATTAAAAGAGCAATGACTTTTAATTCTTGTGTATCTATATTTACTAATTGCCATGGTATGCAGTCTAAGTATACAGCAAATTCTTCATTTGCCTGCCAGAGGATGCTATAGCAAAATGGGGAAGGAAGCCAGAAAAATAGCATGAAGGTAAGGTGCTTTCCTTTCATGCAGAAGGTTGGTGGTTCGAATCCTGGCTTCCAATATGGTCCCTTGAGCCTGGCAGGAGCGATTTCTGAGCATAGAGCCAGGAGTAACCCCTGCGCACTGCTGGGTGGGACCCCTTCTCCCCCCAAAAATATGGGGAAGGAAGAGAGAGACCAATTAAGGAGAGGAGTCTGGTCTACATAGTGCATTTAAATCAGATCTACTTGTGAAATTGATATTTGGTTCTTACTTTATCTTTGCACAGAGTAAATGTTAAAAGTAAAAAAAGAGGGGCCAGAGCGGTGACACAGCAGTAGGGCGTTTGCCTTGCAAGAGCTGACCTAGGACAGAATGCTTTTTGATCCCCCCACGTCCCATATGATCCCCCAAGCCAGGAGTGATTTCTGAGCACATAGCCAGGAGTAATCCCTGAGTGTCCCCTGGTGTGACCCAACACCCCTCCAAAGAGTAAATAAACATAAAAATATTTAAAATAAAAATTAAGAGACTTTATGTATCCAGTTGAAATACAGAATATTTTCTATCCCAAAGAACTATCTTCTTCTAATTAAAACTGAAAACAATTTAAGACATAGAAAAGACCTCCTATCCTCCAACAGTATACAACTTTTAAAATGAACAACTGATATATAACAAAATGGATGCCATTTTAGATTATACTGACCGAAAATGCAATACCCCAGTCCATTCTCCTTCAACAACAACAACAACAACAAAAAACACAACAACGTTTTAAGTATATTATATTAAAAACACAAGGGTCCGGGTTGCTATAGACACAAAGATTCTGCTTCCGCATACATCATTCCATATTCTATTATGTCACAAAATAACCAGAGGGTATTCTCTTTCCTTTAAATCGAGCATAATGTTTCATTAATTCAACAGCACTACCAGGAGAACGAATCTGACTTATAATGTCTAAGAATTAAGAAACTACTAATCAGGACCTGAGAGATAGTACAATGGGTAAAGAGCTTCCCTTGCACTGGGTCAAACAGGACAGGATTCTCAGTGACTACATATGGTCTGAAGCTACCAGAAGTGATCCCTGAGGACCACTCAATGTAGTATCCCCACACAAAAAAACAACAATATAATGAAAAGAAACAACTAACCAGTTTTGCTACCCTGGGAGCCAGAAACAGCTTCCCTAGTCAAAGCAGTGATTTTTAGAATTCATTTGTCATGAGAAATCAGGGCTTTTTCCAAGTCTACAGCTAATTAATATCCTGCAGTTGATGACCAGAAAGGGAAAAAAAAGGGCCAGAATTTAAAGTTAGATATTTCACAGCAAAAACACTTTAATGAGCACAGATTTTTCAAGAGAAGAAACATTAACTAGAAAAGACAGTGGCTAGCAAAAGCCTCGGAGGAACTAGTTAGCTGACATTCATACAGTCAGTTTATGAGATTAAAAAGTTTCGCTTTAGAGACACTGCCAAGACTTCAAAAACATACCTGTCTTTTGCAGTCATTTATTTGTCTCACAGAGAATGGTAAATATAGAACACGGTTTCTTTTCTAAATTACTGTGTACACACAGAAATGTATTTTCCTAGTCGTGCATTTTCCTAATCAGAACACATACATTTCATCTAATTAATTAATTGCTGGCAGCTAAAAATGATCTTCTCCACAAGAGTCAAAATTAGGTTATTTAAGCAATTTTACATCAGATTAAAAAAATAAAAGAGTTCTTCTCAGTGAAAGAAACGGGGAGGCAATTTTTAAAAAAATTTAAGTATGTTCCATTTTTTCTCTCAGGGGCCTCGTTTTTTGAAAAAGCACTTCTCTTTCAAAAACAAACTCAAAGCTCTCATTTTATTTTATTTTTTAATTTGAATTCCCACTGTCTGCTATCTGTAGCAGTTTCCAAATGAAAAGGGATGCCTCACAGCTCTACTGGCACTGACACAGACGGTTCAGCATGAAGAAACAGGAGCAGCTCCACACAACAGATAAGGAGGGCTTAAAAATAATATCAGTGATGGAAAAGTGGGAAAACATCACTCTTCTCATAATGAACCCTTGGTCTGGTTTTCTTTTAGAAATTGTGTTACATTAGGGGCTGGAGCGATGGCAAAGCAACAGGGTATTTGCCTTGCACATGGCTGACCTAGGATGGACCCTGATCTGATCCCCCGAGGTGCCATATGGTCCCCCAAGCCAGGAGTGATTTCTGAGCGCATAGCCAGGAGTAACCTCCGAGTGTCACCGGGTGTGGTCCCCCCACCAAGAAAAAAAAAAGAAAAAAATTGTGCTACATTAGATTCCTATTTTTTTAAATCAAACTGATATGGAAAAGGTGGTCTTCTGAATTAATTTTGATAAATATATTCTATTGAATTCAAAATTTTGTTAGAATTTAACCTAAGATTATTTTTTGGTTTGCTCCAGATATTTATTTTGCAATTTTTGTGGGGAATATATCATAATTCCTATTTCTAAAACAACAACAACAATGAAGTCTTGGGACTGGAGTGATAACACAGCAGGTAGGGAGTTTGCCTTGCACACAGTTGACCCAGGACCAAACTAGGTTCGATCCCTGTCATCCGATATGGTTCCCCAAGACTGCCAGGAGTAATTTCTGAGTACAGAACCAGGAGCAACCCCTGAGCACAACTGGGTGTGGCAAAAAAAGTCTTAATTGTGCTGCTACCCACTTAATCTTCCTCCCTTTTTAGTATAGTTTCAAATCACTGTTGTTTTTCTTTTTTGTTAATATATCACTGTTCAGCCTTTAGGTCAAGGTTTTTGTGATCCTTTGTTTCTCTTCAATGTCTTTGTGAATTTCTTTTAGAGAAATTGTAGAAGAAAACCACTAGCATGAAAAAAGCCTTCGCATTTGTACCATATCTGATGGTTTTGCAAGGTTATGTATTCTTGGCTCCAAGTTTTTTCTCTTTTAGTCATGTGAATCAGTTGCTGTATTATCTTGAATTCTAGTGCATGAGTCTTCGAAGGAGTCTGATGAAAACATTATAAAGAAAGGTGGTCTTTATATGTTCCTTCTTTCTTTTCCCTTCTTCAATATGGCATGGTGCTGGCTGTTTTGGATTAAAAAATGTGGGTATTCTTCTCAGCTGTTCGGGCATCTGTGCTTTCTTCCTGTAGGCTTGTGAAGTCCGCAGGTAGTTTTTCTTTGAATACAGTCTCTGCTTTGTTCTTGCTCTCTTCACCTTCTGGCATTCTCATAACTCTTGAGATTTACCTTTCTAATGAACTCTCATATCTCATGGACTTTCTTCATTTTCCTTGTCTCATTTCTCTCTCCTTTTCCAAATCACCACTGTGATTTGATCTTGATGTGTGTGTGTGTGTGTGTGTGTGTGTGTGTGTGTGTATTTTGGGTCCCACCCAGAAGTGGATTTAATTTAATTTAATTTAATTTAAAGTCAGGGTTTAATCCTGACTTTGCTCTCAGGGATCAGTCCTTGAGTCTCTGATTGAGTTTGGGAAACTATAAGGGATGTTAGGGATTGAACTCACATCTGTCTTGTACAGGGCAAATGCCTTACCTGCTTTACTACTGTTTTGGCCCCAGTATCTTGAATTTTGATATATGTTCTTCTATGAGGTTGCATTTACTTCAATGTGTTCGCCATATTCAATATTGTTTGGACTTTGAAAACATCTTCATTCTTTGATGAAGAAGTACTCTGCTGGTATAGCTTTTTTGAGGTCTTGGACTTTCTCTGTGTTTAGCTGAGATTCTCTATGTTTGAGTTATAGTATAATGGCTTTTTTCCATTCTTTGTCCTTTTCTTTTTTGCTTTGGGATTGTACTCAGCTGTGCTCGGGGGCTTACTTCTAGCTCCGTACTCATGGGTCACTTCTGGTGAGCCTGGGGACCATATGGTATACCAAAAATACTATGGGATATGACATTGAACTTGGGCCAGCCACGTGCAAGACAAGTGCCCTACCTGCTGAACTATCTTCCCCGTCCCTCTTTCTGTCCTATCTAGTACTTGGCCCTCTGGAGGCATCTTATTTGGGGACCAACTGCAGGTAGAGCTTACACATCCAGGTGAGCCTCATCTGGATGCCTACAGGTGGCAGTGTGGCTTCAGTGTTGGAAGTGTTGTTTCTCAGATCCTGCAAAGATGGTGAGGGGAATGGCCA
>PVKC010036483.1:0-13213 GCA_004027635.1 Crocidura indochinensis
TTCATCAGGGATATTGGTCTGTAATTTTCTTTTTTGGCAGCATCTCTATCTGGTTTTGGTATTAAGATGATGGTGGCTTGCTAAAAGCTATTTGGAAGTGTTTCTGATTTTTCAATTTCATAAAAGAGCCTGGCCAGAATTGGTAGTAGTTCCTCTTGAAAGGTCAAAAGAATTCTACCTCTATCTGTGGCATTCATCATTGTGACTAAAGTGTGTCTTGAGGTGTTTATCCTGGGGTCTCTTTTAGCTGGTACTCTTCAGGCATGAAGGATTTGGTCACATGTATTCTTTAGCTCTGGTAATTTCTTTAAGATGATGTTATTGACAGTTGACAGTTGATTCTTCCTGGAGATTTTCTTCTTGGGTCTCTGGGACTCCAATGATTCTTAAGTTGTTTCTGTTGAGTTTATTAAAGACTGCTATTTTCATCTGTTCATATTTTTTGAGTAATTTTCCATCATCTGATCATTTGCTTTAAGGCTTTTTTCCAATCTTTTCTGCTGTATGGAGTTGTTATCTTCCAGCACACTAAATATATCCTCAGCTGCTGTTAACCTCATTCATTTTGTTCTTCAATTCGTCTGCTGATTTTTTCAGACCTGTTATTTGACCTGATATTTCAGTTTGGAGTTTTCTGCTTTCTATTCACATTCTCTTGATTCTTATTAGTGTTCTGTTCTATACTTTCTTTGAGTTTTGTGAGCATCCTCCATATAAACTCCATATCTGAAAGACCATCTAGGTGGTTGGCCATTGTTGGATCATCAGACTTGCCATCTTCATTCTCTATGCCTGATGTTGGTCTGTGTAGTTTCCCCATGTCATGCTTGTGTTGTTTTTTTTTTCTACGTGTTGTGGTGGTATTCATTGACTAGGGGGAGTGTGTGGCTGTGAATCGAAGTGGAGCTAGCTCCTCTGCTTTGACCACTTAAGAGGTGGGCTTAAGGGGCCCAGCAGAGTCAGCTTTACCTGCAATCTCCAGCCCAGAAATACTCACCTCAGCCGAGGCAAGCCCTCAGGGGATGAATGTCAGAAAAGATCAAATTTCCCAGATTGAAGCAAATCAGGAGAAGCCTAAAACTGTCTGCCGAGCTTAAGGGGCACAACAGAGTCAGCTTTATTCTCAATCTCCGGCCTATAGAGCAGCAATTTTTTTATTACACAAGTGGTGATTCTGTTTCACAAAGGAAAACAAAGTGCAACCCCAACACAATTATTCTAGTCCTTTCATTCCTTTCAAAGTGTGGAAAGACAAGAGGAGAAAAGAAAAAGAGCAGAAGGTGATGAAGAAGAAGAAGAAGAAGAAGAAGAAGAAGAAGAAGAAGAAGAAGAAGAAGAAGAAGAAAAAGAAGAAGAAGAAGACGACGAAGAAGAAGATGAAGAAGAAGAAGACGAAGAAGACAACAAAGAAGAAGAAGACGAAGTAGAAGAAGAGGAAGAAGAAGAAAAAGAAGAAGAGAAGGAAGAAGAAGAAGTAGAAGAAGACGAAGAGGAAGAAGAGGAAGAAGAAGAAGACGAAGAAGAAGAAGACGACAAAGAAGAAGAAGACGAAGAAGAGGAAGAAGAAGAAAAAGAAGAGGAGGAAGAATAAGAGGAGGAAGAAGTAGAAGAAGACAAAGAGGAAGAAGAAGAAGAGGAGGAAGAAGAAGAAGTAGAAGAAGAAGAGGAAGAGGAAGAAGAAGAGAAAGAAGAAGCAGAAGAAGAAGACAAAAAAGAAGACGACGAAGAAGATGAAGAAGACAACAAAGAAGACGAAGAAGAAGAAGAAGAAGAAGAAGAAGAAGAAGAAGAAGAAGAAGAAGAAGAAGAAGAAGAAGAGGAGGAAGAAGAAGTAGAAGAAGAAGAAGAGGAAGAAGAAGAAGAAGGAGGAGGAGGAGGAGGAGGAGGAGGAGGAAAGGGGGGGTCTGCCCTAAGGGAATTCCTGTATATTCAGAAAGTGGTTCCTGTCTCTGGGCCAGACTGCTTAAGGGAGTTTCCAAAATATAGCAAGAAAGTCATGACAGAAGCTAATTTATACAGCAATAAAGCAAGCTGTTGATCCCAAAGTAGCTGAATTGGGATCTGGGCAGTCAGTGTCAGTCAGCTAGCAGGTTATTTACTTAAAACTGAGAAGAGGGGTCTCTGTAAAAGAAAGCCCCCCAAATAACAATGGGTCAGCATTAATGCTCATTTTTGAGACAAATTTTCAAACACACTATACACTACACATCAGAGAAAGGAGATTCCCAAAATGGAAATTATGGTATAATCAGCAAGAGAATGGTAAACAGTAGCTCAACTACATGTATAACTTTGATTTTAAAATTCTTTCTCTTTTGCCTACAGCCCCTGGTTACATACTCTCTAGCCCTGTGGGATAAAAACAAACATTATTATCTTTGTTATCCTTATTATCTTTGTTATCCAAGAGAGGAAGCACAGGCCCAGGGAAACCAAGGAACCTAGTATTTTGGCTGGTAAATATCAGAGCAGAACTAGAATCTGAGCCCTTTGCTTCATAGTTTGTTCTTATTGCACTGAAAATGAGTATCATTGGGGAGGAAAGATGAAATCATTCCTATGAGAAAGATTCCTTATGCTTTGAGAAGATGATGATAGATCTTTATCTACACGTGCAAAGTGTCTGAAAAATATCTTGACCCTATGAGCCTATCTCAAAGTAAGAGTCCATAGAGAAATTGCACAGTAGATCTAGATTCCACATAATGGGTAATCTGTGATAGCCCATTTGATAATGTGGATCCTCCTCTCTCTCACTTGTGAAATATGGAAACTTCTTCCTAGACCAGCTCCCAAATTTATAAAGGAGACAAGAAGTGAGTATTTAGACATGTACTTCTAAAAGCACTAAGAGCTCTTTCTGGCCTGCCAAATATAGTCACAGTTTTACTGAGCACAATTTAGGTTTCTCATTAAACTCTTTTTTCCAGGGCATAGATTTTTTGGAACATAACCTACTTTTTTTTCCTCCAAGAACCTATATTAACAATTTATAGACTCATTAGCACAAAAAGAAACATTTTTGTTCATAGCATCCAACTACCTGTACTAAATGATAAAATTCAAATCACTTTTGTTCATCATGATTCTATATACTATTACTACCAGAAGTCTAACACAGATTTGGATTCAAGGAATGCTTTGGGTCTAAGGAAATAGTTGGTAGTTGACTTTAGATGAACTCAATACTCAGGTATATTTAGCAATTAAGACACCCTTTTAAGGTGTCTGCCTTTTTCAAAGAACACTATGCAACAGTAATAATAAGCAAAGAATGTGGATTTTGTAATTAGGCTGATGTGGGTCAAATCCTATTATGGGTTATTGTTGTAAATTACTAGACAAATCGCATGATTTCTTTGGTTTTGTTTGTTTGTTTGGGGGCAACACCCAATGACAACCAGGGGTTTTCCTGGCTATTCGCTCAGAAGTTGCTCCTGGTGTGGTGGACCATATGGTATACCGGGGGATCGAACCCTTCCCTATTCATCCTAGGTCAGCCACGTGCAAGGCAAATATCCTATTGCTGTACCACTGCTTTGGCCCCATATACAAATCACATGGATTCTTTATGGCATCTGTGTTCACATTAATTGGAAATTTCAAAAGACACATTTTGGGTTGAAATGATAGTATAGTGGACTAGTTGTTTGTCTTGCATGCAGTTGACCCAGATTTGATCCCATGGCATCCTTATATGGCATCTCATATGGTCTCCCAAGCACTGCCAGGATTGATTCCTAAGCACTGACAAGTATGGGCCAACAACAAAACAAAAAAAATGAATAAATAAATAAATAAATAAATAAAATTCACATTTTCCAGGATAATTATAAGACTTAGAGATAGCGTGTTAAAAAACACTGGCACTTAGTTTCTACCATATGATCTCAAGATATAGAACTCTATGATCCCAATATATAGAACTATACTAACAATTATGTCAGATACAGCTGTTGGCAGCAACAACAGGATCCACATATAATTATTTAGATGGCACCATTTCATTTTCACAAAATTAAGACTTTTAAAATGGGTCTTAGAGAATTTCAGTCATTTGTTCTAGGTTAGCCAGTAAGTAGTAGACTTGGGATTTGAATGTGTCTACACCATCATTAATATTGTTAACTATGGCATTATTATTACCTTCATGAATGGAAACATTAAAAAAAAAAAACAGAAATAGAGTAGTTTTTGGAAGAAACTTATATACAATTCTTCCAAAACCTGTAGTTTTCTGTATTTCTGTTAAATTGGGCAATTGTACAGAAAAGTTTGAACTAGGATGGTCCTTTCATATTCTTATCAGGACTTTTAGATTCCTGCACAGTTTCTCCTTTTCTGAAGGATCAACTTTTCTCTGGGTGGTGCCTTGGTTTCTGCATCTCCAAAGAACTTACGATTTTACATTTCAAGGGAATAAATTCCTTATGCTTTTAGGATACTTCAGGGCTAGGCAATTTCTTATTTTTATTATCTCCTGAAAACTTATTACCAGGACCCTCCTATCTCCATGCATCATTCCTCTCTAAAGAATCAACCCTTAACCTGCAAAAAAAAAAGGGGGGTTGCAAGAATTTGTTTATGGAAAGAAATAAAATCTTATGCTAACTTAGTATTAATAAGGTATAGGCAATGGTTTTCTTGGTTTCATTGTTGTCAGTCTAAAAGTAAAATCTGATAAATTAGGCAACTACTTGAAATATTAACCAGTGAGGACAAAAGCTTTCCTGGGGTTAAGATGCACAGATATTTAATAAAACTGGGAAACAATAGCCATAGAGTTAGCTTTTATTCATTACTTTATATAAATTACTTATTTAACCACCATGGTTACCAAATGTTCTTGGTTGAGTTTGATCACCAGCACATTTTTTACCACAATGTCCCCAGTTTCCCTCCCACACCTGCTTCTAGGGCAGACACTTTACTTTTCTCTCTCTCTTTCTCTCTTTTATTTTTTGACATATGTTTTGCACTATTAATAATAAAGAGGTACTAATTATCTCCTTTTATCCCTTTTAGTATTCAGTTCAGATCCAGAGTGATCATTTCCAACTCTCATTGTCATAGTGGACCATTCACTACCCTAACTGCATTCACCAGTCTTGTAGGTCCTCTGATCCTCATCACTATTGTCTCTGGATATTATTTCCATATCTATTTTTATTTGTCTTATCGCTACAAGTGAGTGAGATCATTCTATGTCTATTCCTCTCCTTTGATACATTTCACTCAGCATAACAATTTCCATATCCATACATGTAAAAACAAGTTGCTTCTTTCTTTGGTATTCTGATGCTGTAAAAGAAATTGTTAGTTTCTGCTCTTACTATCTCCTGTAAAGACACATTGGATGTTAATAAATATATATTTTGGCTTTTCTTTTAAGTGTGTAAAGAAGAGTTTCAAGTCCTCAATGGTTTTGAAGCAGACAGGTAGGTAGGGAAGGACTGCCCATGGCAGTCAGTTCTTGGGAACCTGATAAATTTTGGGACAAAATAAAAATCAAGAGATGAAATTTAAAGGACATAGAGTCTCTAACTCTAAGGACACACCATGTAGATATTGATCAGAGAAGCTCTGGCAAGAAGAAAGCCTGGAAAGGAAGGTTCAAAGATCAACTGTGCCCAACATTCACCCTGGAAAGCACAAGACTCAACTTAAGCACAATGGCCCGTTGGACAGGTTGGGAGAAACCTGTATAAACGAAGGAAAAGAGATGGAATGAAGGAGATGCACACGTATACTCCCTAGGCCCATTAATGTAGTCCCTACATGTCTTTGCATTCTTCACTTCCCCTCTTGAGAAGGGACCATTCCTACTTTCATACTAGACTGAATAAAGGACCCTCTTCACATTTGGAGAATCACACATTCTCTTTTGAGCGAGTTCCTCTTCCCTTTCTTATCCTCTTCCTCCTTTTCTTAAAGAATTTTCAAATAAAAACCTGTTTTTACTTCACTGTTTGCTCCCCCTGAATTCTTTTCTGTGAGGGAAGGTGATGGACCTGAAAGCCCTGAAAGGGACTTCACACACATCAGTTTTACAAGAATAGTTCTATTTGCTCTCTGTAGAGTATATACCCTGATATTTATACTTCTAGTGATGTAAATTGGAAGTGTGCTACTATAGATTTCAAATATTATCTTAATAAAGGGTATAATTATCTTATACTATCTATTAAACAATCGCTGTAAGAAAGTTCTTTGGTGATAATCATGCACATTGCATTCATAGTGCTATAGTTTATAAACAAGACCTAATGTCACATATCAAATAAAATACCAATAAAATCAATAGGCACATAACATATGAAAACTAAACTAATGCTTTTTAATAAAATTAGAAAGAACTATGATCTGAATTTCTTTGCATGATCATATTGACTATTAATTAGTGACACCAAACAGTGAGCAATATGAAGGTGTGGTTATGTTCATTTTATCCTGAGGACTCAGAGCAGTGCTTGATATACTATAGGCACTTTATAAACATTATGGAGAAAGGGAAAGGAAGATGGATGTAAAAGGGAGAGAGAGAAAAGATAAGAGGGATTAATAAAAAAGAAGTTAAAATAAAGGTTATCTAGGTAACCAATATCAAAGGCCAATATTGGAGTGATCTTTGAGCAGTACTAGAGATTCTCTCCCCAGTTAATGTATTTAACTCTAGTGTTTTATACAAGTCAGAGACCTTTGAAAAAAAAGTCCTAGAATTTTCATTTTAGCCAGCTTTCTATGCATGCTCAAGTTTAGGGTTATCATGTTGGTAAGGAGAAAATTCCACAAGTATTTAAAACTGTAATAAAGGCAAAGATTAACACTGAAATCTACATTATTAGAATTTAAATAATAACTTATTTATCTGCTCTTGACTTCCTGGCAGCAAATAATATTTTCTTATAATAATAAATACTTTATAAACTATAGAAGAAAATTACCAAGACTCAGAAAGTATTTCCACTTGGCTTAAAAATCTGCTGAAGCAGTATGGTAAGCATGTTCTATGACCTGAGCTTCCCTTACAATATCTCTCCAGCACGGAACTACTTTGCAAGATCTCATTCTTAATCCAGGGTACATGGATCGATATGATACTGACAATTTTTTAAGATAATACAAATTGTAACTAAACTTTAAAACTCAAAATTTAAGTTAGCATAGGGAAGTTTTGGGCAAAGGTATTTTAAGAATTCAAATAAAATATTTCAGAACAGATATGAGAAGCAATTCATTATTTAGAAGTGCAGCATTAGCTCAACTTTTCTAATTTGCTTATATTGGTCAATTAATTTCTCATTATATAATGTTAAGACTCAGTAACTGAGTTTAATATAGAATACTACAGACATTATGATCTATGGCATTTGCCTGCAGTTAATAATATACTTCACACATGAATATGTGAATAATATTTCAAAACTATTTCTTTATAACATGTTATTAAAAGAAGAATTTTTGTTGTAGTGCAATATGCATATTACATAAAGTAGACCACAATAGAAAAGATGAAATCATGTTTGCTGAAATCATGAAAAAAAGATGAAATCATGAAAGCAGGTTTGCTGCTTGCTGGATGGAACTGGAGAGTAATTGGTAAGTAAAGAAAGCCAGAGAAAGGACTAATATATATTCTTACTCCTCTGTGATATTTAGAGGAACAAATAAGGGAGTGGATAGTATCAAATGAAGACAAACCCTTATCATTGGACTATAAAATGAAAATGTCAAGGAAGGAGAGAAAAGGAGTGGGATAATAAAAAGTAGATTGACATTAGGACATTAGTCAAGGGTCTTAGGCACTTCAATGTTTTAGAGATGAGTTAACTTTGTACATCAAATCCATGAGGTAAAATTATTGCTAGCATATGTTTCAAACTTTCTTTAAAAATGAATTTGCTAACAGCAGGGTAGGAGAAAAAAGGAATATTGGGTAACTAATAGAGGAACACTAACACTTGAGGTGGGTTTGTATAGGAAATATTCACAATCCTAAACTGTTATTTAAAACTTTGTAGATGATGGCACTTAAATTTGTAATAGAAAAAACTCATTGTCTGCTAATTAGGTAGACAAGAGCAAATAAATAATTTATTATTTAACTGTTCATAATACAGGCTTCAGTGTTCATCTATGCATGTTCTTAGAGTCTAGTCCAGAATGCTGTGGAATTTTCTCCTAAGTAACCAGATAATTGCCAAACTTTGGCATGCATATGATTGATTCTGCACGAAAGCTGATGAAATAAAAACTCCACGATGTTACCCAGAAATTGTAGTTTTATATCTCTAAGCAGAAGCAGTCCAAGACTTTTTAAATCATCATCTGAGCTCATTCTGATGCATGAGGGCAAGGTTTTGGTGTAGATTTATATTTCAGCTGCTTATTTATTCTAGTCATTATTTTGAGAGACAATCAATTGTAAAGTGTCCCAAAATTACAGTCAAAAATTATGGGGAAATGTAATGAGGGATATATGTAAAGGATGAAGAAAATTAATTTGGGAGAACTAATTGTTCTTTCCAATAGAGTATGCGTCTTACATAATTTTCAAAGGAATGATACAATTTTCAGTGAAATCTTCCATTTTTCTTTCTAACATCTTAGCTATAGTTATTGAGAACATTCTGCTCTCTAAAATATAAAAGAGAAATGAGAAGCGTTGGGAAATAAATATTTGGCATCATGTAATATATAAAGCTGAACACATTCCTTGAAAGAGTATATTTGTAATAAATACTTATAGAATAAGATAAAAATAAATTATAGTAGCTCATTAGAATATCTATCATTTTATAGACATCAGAATTTTTATGGAAACAGCTTTTTTAAAATTTCTTTATTTAAATACCATGGTTACAAGGTTGTTCATAATACAGTTTTTTTACTTTTGAGTTTTGGGTCACACTCTGCAGTCTCAGGGGTTACTCCTGGCTCTATGCTCAGAAATTGCTCCTGGCAGGCTCAGGGGACCATATGAGATGCTAGGATTCGAACCACTATCCCTCTGCATGAAAAATAAGTGCCCTATCTCCATGCTATCTCTCTGGCCCCATAGTACAGTTTTCAACACAATTTTCTTTGGGGAGTATAGAGAGCCTCCCAAGAAGTACTCAGGAGGTACAGAGGCTCCACCAACCAAGAGTGTTTCAATGTAAGAGTACAAGGCCACTTACGTGAACCACCCCTTGATTGCTGCTCAGTCTGTGATGTGGGGGATATCCAGGACACCTTACTTATGCTAAGGGCCTGCACGCAGTGATACTGAGAGGATCATGTGGTGGCAGTAATCAAACCTGGTCCAGTGCAGGTGGGGAATAAGTAATAACTACTATATTATCTCCTGGTTCCTAGCATTAATTTCTTATACTAAAATTCTTCAGTTCATTCTGTAAAACTATGATAACCCCTAGGACAACATTGCTATTATAAGGTTTCTAGTCAGTAATCTTTTCCATTGCAGAAACAGAAATTGCAGCTCAAAGAGACTTTATTTTTCAATAATATCTTTATATAAACGCTGTGATTACAAAAATGATTGCAGTTGGGTTTCAGTCATAAAAAGAACACCCTTGTTCACCACAGCAACTTTCCCATCACCAGTGCCCCCATCTCCTCCCCCCACCCACCACCTGTATTCTAGACAGTCTTCAAAGAGACTGACTTTAAAGAGAGAATAGAGTTGTGTCTTTTGAATTCAGATACATGTGAGAGTTGCCTCCCATCCTGAAATTTCAAGCTCTTCCATTGCTGCATCTCTCTGTATTCATGTTATTTTCATGAAAGCTTTTTCCCCACCAGTTTTTTTTTTTTTTTTTTTTTGGTTTTTGGTTTTTGGGTCACACCCAGCAGTGCTCAAGGGTTACTCCTAGCTCCATGTTCAGAAATTGCTCCTGGCAGGCACGGGGGACCATATGGGGCACCGGGATTCGAACCGATGACCTTTTGCATGAAAGGCAAACGCCTTACCTCCATGCTATCTCCCGGGCCCCACCCCCACCAGTTTTAATTATACATCCTATCACATCAAGAATCATACAAACGAAAGAGTATATTTATTTCAGTGACTTCATCAAAATTCTCTGAAATGAACTCTGAGTAGACCTGATTAGAGATCTGATCAATATACCCATTGTTGAACTAATCTTGCTTTGACCTGAGACAGAACCGCCCCTACTTGGAACATGGCAGTACACTGTGGACTGAAAATAGAGAAATAGGGGGCCAGGTGGTGGCGCTGGAGATAAGGTGCCTGCGCTAACCTAGAACGGACCACGGTTCGAATCCCAGGTTCCCCATATGTTCTCCCGTGCCTGCCAGGAGAGACTTCTGAGCGAATAGCCAGGAGTAACCCCTGAGCGTCGCCGGGTGTGGCCCAAAAACCAAAAAAAAAAAAAAAAAAAAAATAGAGAAATAGTACAAAAAATTTTAGGGACTACTGCAAATAAAATTTACTATATGAAAGTCTACTATAGATATTCTCAAATCAAAACCCATTAAATATAATAAGAGAAGTAATTTTCAAAGAAAGTCTAGTAAAAGCATGTGACATTACTGGCTCAAGTGCATGTATAACATGTATAAATGCCTTTGTTGCTATAAAGAAAATAACAGTGACAAGATTAATTTGTGTATTAGGGGTAAGAGTATAAGTTTGGAACCTTTTTTTTCCATCCTACCTTGAGATAAAATAGAAATTCATGGAATTATATGGTTAGGTGTACATCAAAGACCATTTGGTCTAGTTAATTGACACACATAAGGCAATAAACCTGTCAGGATGTGACTTATTTTTAAATGTTCATTTCTACTTCTCACCAATTAACCTTTTGTTTCACTCTATTCATGTGTTGGTCAATGCAATAGTCACATGACTATTCATCACATATGATGTGGTTAGTTCAACTTGAGATGTTCCTAAGTATAAAATACAGAAAATATTTCAAAGACAACAAAAATGTAGAAAATATAATATCAGGACAAAATAGAAAAACTAGAATGCTTTTTTATTTTCCTCTTTTCCTTTCTCTTTCCCTCTCTACTCTCTATTTCTTTTTTTCCTATTTTCCCTCTCCCTTTCTTTCTTCCTTTCTTCTTTCCATCCTTTCTTTATTTTCTCTTCTTTCTTCCTTTATCTTTATTTCTTTCCATTTTTGTTGTGTGGATTCTTTATGTATTTGAGATACCAAATATTTTTCAGAGGTATGATTTTTCAAAAGCCGCACTTGCCAGGTTGCCTATATTTCCTTTATTCTTTTCACTTTTTCTTTCTCTTTTTCTCCGTTCTTTACTTTCTCTTTCACCCTTCCTTCCTTTCTTTCTATCTATCTCTTTCTTTCTTTAATTTTTCTTATATCCCATCATTCTCTTCTGACTTCCCTGAGGGCAGGACCTACATTGAACACTCTGATTTTGTACCTTGCAAACCACCCTGGCTGAACACTGCCATGGCCTATGTTGGCTGGAAACAACAACAAAATAATTTAAAAAGAAGTGAAAAAAGAAAGCCTACATTAATGTACATATTTATTGATATTTATGAAAAATAGCTGCTACAAAATTCAAAATTATATACTTGTGTGTATATAACATTATTTATTCATTTATCTATACTATTAGCATCTTATCTTATAAGTCTACTTTGTACAAATAGATTCATAATTGCTAGCAAAATACTAATGCCATTTTTCAAGAAAAATAAGATTCTTTTTGTATGAAATAATAATATGTCACAAATAGACAAAATTTTACAAAATAAAAAAGAAACTAAAAATAGTAAAAAATAGACATGAAGAATGTATCAAATGCTTTGCCTTCAAACTATATTGCTAAACAATTTTAACTAAAAGTGCATGACTTTGAGACAGGTAAAAATGAAAAGGAGACAAGCTGGATGGGAAACTGAATTGGTCAGGAAATTGGTCAGGAAATGCCACATGATTAAGGGACAGGTATTGGAATATTGCATCACTGAAAGTCAGGAACAACTTTGTAACTGTGTATCTCACAGTGATGCAATTAAAAATTTATTTTTAAAAAAATGAATGAAATGAAAGAAGAAAGGAAGGAAGGAAAGAAGGAAAGAAGAAAGGAAGAAAGAAAAACAAGAGAAAGAAGGAAGAAAGAAAAAAGAAAAGAGAGAAAGAAAGAGGGCGGAGAGATAGCATGGAGGTAAGGCATTTGCCTTGCATGTAGAAGGATACCGGATCCCATATGGTCCCATATGTCCCCCGAGCATGCCAGGAGTGATTTCTAAGCATAGAGAGCCAGAGTAACCCATGAGCATTGCCAGGTGTGACTCAAACAACCAGAAGAAGAAGAAAGAAAAAGAAAGAAAGAAAGAAAGAAAGAAAGAAAGAAAGAAAGAAAGAAAGAAAGAAAGAAAGAAAGAAAGAAAGAAAGAAAGAAAGAAAGAAAGAAAGAAAGAAAGAAAGAAAGAAAGAAAGAAAGAAAGAAAAAGTGAAAAGTGAAAAGGGATCTGAGCTGTGGCACAGCAGTAGGGGATTTGCCTTGCATGTACTAACTGAAAGTGGACTGTGGTTTGATCCCCTGGCGTCCCCTAAGGTCCATCAAGCCAGGAGCAATTTCTGAGCGCATAGCCTGGAGTAACCCCTGAGCATCACTGGTGTGGCCCAAAAACCAAAAAATAAAAATAAATAAATAAAAAAGTGAAAAGAAGAAAGAAAAAATGTCTAGCAAGTGACAAATCATACCTCTGACAAAAGTTGATATCCTAACTACATAAAGAATCCAAGCAATAAAATGGGAAGCAATAAAATAAAATGGACAAAAGATCTGAATAGATCTCTCTTCTCCAAGAAGAGAGAGGGCCCACAAATGCACAAAAGGAAAAAGAAAGTCCACCAAGACTCGAAATCAATAGTACTAGGAAAATTCACATGTAATATATTGTCTCACACTGTAAGAATAGCTTATATCCACATTCTTCTCCAACATACATGGGTCATTCTCTAGGATAGACTACATGCTGACACATAAAACATACCTCCGCAAAATCAAGAGGATAGAAATCTTGCAAGTTACCTTTGCTGACCACAAGGCTCTGAAATTAGATGTGAACTACAAAGCCACACAGAAGAAAAACATTAGCAACTGGAAATTAAACACCCTGCTACTGAACAACCAGTGGGTCCGAGATGAAATCAAAAAGGAAATTAAAGCTTTCCTGGAAACAAATGATAATGAAGAC
>PVKC010036484.1:0-13122 GCA_004027635.1 Crocidura indochinensis
AAAAGTCTCATAATTGGACTTTCTTTTTATTGGGACAGGGGGTTTGGTGTTATGTACCAACAGTGCTCGTGAATACTTCTGGATCTATCTTCAGAAATTACTCCTGGTGATGATGGGGAATCCATATAGAAGCATGGAATCAAACCCAGATGGGTCTTGTACATGGCAAGTGTCTTCCCACCCAACTACCCCTCAGTCCATTCAAACTTTCATTTTTATAAAATTTGCTGCATATTAATTTACATTGAACAAAGTTCAAAATGTACAGAACTTGAAAACAGCTAGTTCCTTAAGAAAATGAGACACCTTGGGCCAGAGTGGAGGCGCAAAAGGATAAGGTATGTGCCTTGCCGGCGCTAGCCTAGGATTGACCATAGTTCAATCCCCTGATGTCCCATAAGGTCCCCCAAGCCAGGGGCAATTTCTGAGCACATAGCCAAGAGTAACCCTGAGGGTCCCCGGGTATGGCCCCCAAGAAAAACAAAGCAAAAAAAATGAGACACCTGGTAATGTCAGATGACTGATATAGATGTTTCCTGATAGGGTATTATGGGACCTGCTAAACAGAGATATTTTATACAAAGAAAAATACTGGGAATTTGCCAAAAATATATCACTTTTTTTTTAATGGGAAGCTTTTTTCCACCTTCTTTCTAAAATGGCACTAGTATTATTTTATGAACAAGCCAATCTAACAGATGAAAAATATTACTGTACTATTGTCATTATTTGCCTTTTTATATTATTTGACTCCATTTAACATTCTCTGAATTTCCTAAAATAAATATTGTTTATCTATTACTTCTGAGAGATTGTATTAGTATATGGTTTATAAATTTTATATGACTTTAAGATCAATGATTAAGATAAGAATTAAAATCTTAAACAAGACAAAAGTCTTAAAGAAGAAAGAATAAAATGCAAGACAGATTTAAAAATTTCTCATTCTTAGTCAAGATGTTCTTTTCTGCTGAATTTAACAACCATTTCCAATAGTCAATTGACTATAACTAAACAAACCATTAAAATTATATTTAGTTTTCTTTCCAGACTAGAAGTTATCCTCTTAATTGATTCATTCATTCAGTCACTTCACTAGTACCAGTAATTCAGAAGTATTTCCTGATTAATACTAGTTATTATAATCTGTTATTTCATGCCAAAAACATTAAGCTTCAGCCTACTCTCTCTGGCTTTAAAAGTGAATAAAAGGGAATGCATTTTAGAAATATTAGCCTATATTGTATATGGCTCTGTGTAACTTTTCCATGGTGACCTTTGCAGTCCAATTGTTTTTCTTGTGTATCACTGAATGACAAGAATAAATACATCATTCTATCCTTCACTCTGTGCTGTACTCTTCTTAGGAATTGTCACCGGGAGTGAAAGAGTGCTCTTGAGTTAAATTGATGACTCTCCCTGGGCTGGAGCGATAGAAGAGCGGGGAAGGATTTGCCTTGCAAGCAGGTCGAACGAGTTCGATGTTCAATTCCTGGCATCCCATATGGTCCCCCGAGCCTGCCAGGAGTGATTTCTGAGCTCAGGGCCAGAGTAACCCCTGTGCGACACTGGATGTGACCCCAAAACAAACAAACAGAAGAATGACCCCAATGCTGACTTAGTCATATTTCAAGAAGAATATGATGTCAAAGAAAAGAATTTCTGTGAAGATGAAATATAGACAGCATTGCAGGAAAGCCCTCTGCACATCCTTGTGATAGCAAATTTGTGCGTGACAGGTTCCCGCTGCATTAACAAAGCAAATAACTAAAGGTGGATGCAATATGGTAAAAAGATTTTAGGGATTCTAAGGTACTGATAAGTGAAAGACATTTTAATAAAATAAACAAGTCTAGTATAATACAAAAAATCTGCAACTGCAGGATCTCATGTTTCCAAAATAATCTTTTTTTTTGTTTTTGTTTTTGTTTTTGGGTCACACCCAGCAGTGCTCAGGGGTTACTCCTGGCTCCATGCTAGGCACGGGGGACCATATGGGGCACCGGGTTTCGAACCGATGACCTTTTGCATGAAAGGCAAACGCCTTACCTCCATGCTATCTCCCGGGCCCCCAAAATAATCTTTTTAATAAATTAATTGAATAATAGTGTTATATATATATATGTCTTCTAAATGAGAAATTGTACTGAACTCTCTTATATGCTAAAAAATAGAATAACAACTTTAGAACTTCTCAAAGACAATGGAAGACTTTTTCCACCCTTTGTTATCTTGGAGGAAAAAAATGTACTGATAAATTGCCGCATCAGATATATTATATATAATGTTACTATATATGTATTTATAGTTCTCTTTTACTTTATGATCAGCTTCAGACTTTCTACTCTATTCCAATCAGACAATGAAGACTTTGGTGCACTTTTTAGTTTGCTGTGATTTCAAATGATCTTTTCTTTCCTTGGATCTTCCTCAGTATCAAAGCAGACATTATTCCTGCCACTTCCAGTGTCCCATAGCTATGATGCTTGATCTGCCCATTTTCACAAACTCACCTTAAAATAAACTGCAATTTTCACTTACCAAGCTATGCCTCATTATATTTTCCTATTTCTAAAACATTTTTTCACTTTGCTTGCAATTCTTTCTGCTATTAAGAACTCAACTGTGGTTACCATGCCTTCTGCAGATTCCCTGAACTTAGATGCCATTCCATTCCCCACCACAAATAAGATAATTACCTAAAAAATACCAATGAGTACCAGTGTTCTTTAGTTATCCTCTGTTTCACATCTCTAAATGGTTTCATCATCCCTAGGAGTCATCTGGGTGTCATTCCAGGTTTTTCCTGTGATTTTATGTCTACTAAAGTATTATGCCTTTTTGTTTTTATAACATAAACTCTGACTTGTTTTTATAAGGTTTCTTCTCAAATCAGGCTCAATTTTTGCTGCCTATTAGAATTATATTTAACTGTTTATTTGCCACGTAAACTTTGGTATGCACAAAATAGATGCTACTTGTTATTATTGTATGTATTAACTGCTTAATGGAGTACTTGTTTGGGCAAGATAAGTACAAGATAAATACTTATATGGTCATTTAATTTACTTAACACTGGTACAGTAATTGGCAAATATAATTCAAAAACTTCAGTAAATTTACAAATTAGTTCACTTAAGTGTCCACTTTAGAAGAGGCATGATTAAGAGTATGAATTTACAACTGGTAGGTTGCTTGCCTTGCATTAGATCAACCCAGTTTCCTGTCTTAGCACCACATATGGTCCTCCTTAGCCCTATGAGGAGTGATGCCCAGAGTAAGCCCTGAAACCACTACAGATAGCTCAACATTAAAGATAAAAAATATGGTGGGCCGGAGAGATAGCACAGTGGTGGGGCATTAGCCTTGCATGCAGCAGACCAGGGAGAAATCCACTTCGATTCCTGGCATCACATATGGTCCCCCCAGCCTGCCAGCGATGAATTCTGAGTGCAGAGCCAGAAGGAACCCCTGAACACCGCTGGATGTGTCTCCCCCAAACACTCAATAAATTAAGTTAAAAAATAAAAATAAAAATAAATAGGGCAAGTAAGAGAGTGACTCTAGAATGTGTGTGGTTAAGAGTACTAGCTATATTTGGACAACCTTGTGAACGATATGAGATATTGCTAGTAGTAGCAGTGATGTTTTCCCTAATAGTAGTGGCAATAAAATTCTCTAAATTATTATTTCTAGAGAAATATCCTTTGCACTGAAACTGTAATGCACAAAATTTCTAGTACTTTTCACATTGATTAGTGGTATCTACATTAACCAAGTATTTGCTTTATGGTTTGCAGAATGTTTAGTGAAAAATTGGTGTTCTCAAATATTAGGTAAATATAACTTTAGTGTTGTAAGGCTGCTCTGTGATTTAGAATAATTTTAATTTGGCATGATATGGTAGAAACTATAATTGTTAAACTGTATATTTATGGGCTGTATAATCAATTTCTCAAACTCATTTTAAGATTGCTTTTTCCCAAGGGTGAAAACTGACATTTTGGGTTAACTTTTATAAACATACTTGCTGTTAATTCCATTATACTAAAATACATATAACAGTCTTCTAACTTTTTTTTTAGATTTTTTAAAGTTTCTATAGGATTACATTTTTTATAGTTTCTGTAATAGAACATAATTAGCCTTCTAAAGAGTTAAAAAGAGAAATATTTCTATATTATATTATAAATTTTATGATACTATAATCTAAATAAATACTTCAGTAGGGAATGTAATGTTATACTAGTTTATATGTGTGCACATATAGGCCTATACACAATAAAGTATACTTGAATCTTACAACACAATGTTGCTGAAACTTTTTTATTTAAGAAATAGTAAATTAGGAGCCAGAGAGATAGCATGGAGATAAGACATTTGTCTTTCATGCAGAAGGTCATCGGATCGAATCCAGGCATCCCATATGGTCCCCCTGCCTGCCAGGAGCAATTTCTGAGCATGGAGCCAGGAGTAAACCCTGAGCACTGCTAGGTGTTACCCCCCAAAAAACCCACACACACACACACACAAAAAAAAGGAATAGTAAATTAGATTAAATTGAAAATGAAGTAATTTTATCTTTGTGACATATTGGTGCTCATAATTTTATTCTATGTTTATTTGATTTTTGGAATTGCTTGAAAACAGTAGACTTCTGTAGTCTACAGTGTAATTTATGACAATGAAATAAACAAGCTACTGGGCTACGTCCTCACCACCCTGAGAGTGCTCATGCATCACTTATTGTCCTGCCAGGAGCTATTTCTGAGCACAGAGCCAGGAGAAACCCCTGAGCGGCACCGGGTATGACTCAAAAATCAAAAACCAAAAAAAAAAATTGCCTCTGGCTTGAGGGACCATATGAGATGCCAGGGATCAAACTCGTGTCTGTCCCGGGTTGGTCGCTTGCAAGGCAAAAACCCTACCACTGTACTATTGCTCCAGACCCTCAGAGGATTATATGGGATGCCAGGGATCAATCCCGGGTCTGTCATGAGTCAGCTATGTTGGAGGCAATGCCCAAACCGCTATGCTACCACTCTGGTCTCCTTTGTGTATAAATGGCATAGATTTACATACCCAGAAAATATCATTGTCATTTGGTACGTTATAAAATTTAGATTCCCTTTTGTATTTAAAATAATATATATGTATATATGTATGTAAACATATACAATTTGTTAGTTTCTTCCCATACTCTCTCAACTAACACTTCCTTTTAACAAAGCACTCACTATTATGCAAACTTTTGATCTAATTTAAAATGTTTCTTCTCACTTGGAGCATGATTGGTAATGTTATATATTATATTATGGTTTGACAAAGTGTCAGTTATTGATTTTTGGCAGTAGTTTCAATATATATGAAATAAGTAATTAAAATATCTTTCATTTACTAAGTATTTCTGAATGCAGATAAACATTTTTAGATAGGGTCATTCATCTTTGTATGTATATAAAAATTCCTTCCAACAATGACAAATTTTACATGATGTTAAATAGCCACTTAGGTATCCTCAAACTGCCCAACCCAAGAGAAAGCACAGAAAACTATTCCAGCCAAGAAACAATGGAAAAATTAAGGAATTAAAATATCTATTTAAAACAATTTCTTTCTTTTGCTTCCTTTATAAGAATCAAATCATGCTGCTTTATATTTCTGACAATTATACACTAGTAAAAGGCATGGACAGAACCTTTTAACCAATAAAATGGGGGTGTGTATATGTTTCAGTCTCTGAGACCACACTCCCAATTCTGTGCTTAGCGAACCAGATGATTCCGGGGATTGAACCTAGACCTCTCACAGAACATGAAAGATAGCACTAGCCCTTTGAGTTAGCTATTTGATCTACAAGCATTTGGTGGGGGGATGATTTTTGTGCCCCACACTGCAGTGCTCATTTTATTCCTCATTCTGTGCTTAGAGATATGGGCTGGCACTGCTCTGGAGATCATGCATGGTGCCAGGATTGAAGCCAAGTTGGCCACATGAAAGGCAAATGACTTAGCTATATTATCACTGTTGCCCTGTACTTTTAATTTAATATTTTAGTTTTGTATTCAACTTTTTAATCCAAGATATAAGATATTGTATTTACTAAAAATAATGTCTATAGGGACTGGAAAAGTAGTACAGTGAATAGGCTGTCTTTTTTATTTGCTACTGTGTTAGATTTAATCCTGGCACTCACTCTATTATGGACATCAGTACCTCTCAAGGAGTGATCCCTGGGTATAAAGGTGAGAGCAAGCCAGGATTACTACTGGCTATGACCCCAAACTCAAATAATAATAATAATATTGATGCTAGCTAGTATATAATCATATAAGTTAACATTTTCTCACTACAAAATTTATAATGCTTACATCTATTGACACTGTACTCCAAAGCTCAAGGATTTCAGTATAGATGACAGTTACTTCTATCTCATGTGATCATCATTAAAAATCTAGTGTTTGAGGTCCTCTTCTACAAAGAAAAGACTATCTAAGATGATTACTTCTAAGAAGTGTAATTCTGACATCACCTTACTCTTTCATTTATTCTTTTACAGGAGATCTGGAAATGCTTTTGAAGTTTCCTAGGTGAATAATTAATAAACTACTATAGCATAAGTTCTCTTAAAAAAGGTATAAAATCTAAATCACAAAAATAGGTAGGTTGTAGAAAAAGTATTTTAATCAAGCTTCTGATATAATTATATCTACTTTAATTAATTAATCAACACCAGAGCTAGGAATCAAACCTAGAGCCAGGAATAAAACTGTGCTGGGCAAATACCATTCTTCTGAGTCACATGTCCTGCTCAACCTATTTCACTTTAAATCATGCTTATCTGAGGGTGTTCTTATGACCTTGCACCTCTGCGATATGTTGATGCAAAAATGTAACTAATTCACTCAATTTCAATAGAGAACTAACGTATATTTTTGTTACAAGAATTATACATGTTATCTGTCTGTATAAAAAGGAAAATATTTTTCCATTAATATAAGCTAAGTTGTGCTGCAAGAAAAAATATTTTTTGCTCCCTCTGACTCTTTGGAAGAAACAGACAACTCTTTTGATCAACTATACTTACTGCTCTATAATATTTTGATAATTCAGATTGCCTTGATTTTGATCTATGACTCTGTCATCTCTGTAACAATCTCTTTACTTCTGGAGTCAATGGTAGATCACAGCTTTTTATGATCTTTTCATTGTATTGACTCAAAATAATGTTTGACATTAGTCAAGACAAGTGATAATCTCCACATTGTAACGAAAACTGAAATTTAGGCAAGGAATAGAGCATGTCATATCATAAGTATTATTAACTCAGATGTTCCATGCCTCTTAAAACATCTTATTTTTATGTCTTATTTTTTAGACATTCATTAGGTTTATCTAAATGTTTTTAAAAGCTGGCTTTTAGTGTTTCAAGATAAGGATGTCTTATAATGTGGGTCTATAATGATTCAGTCAAATAAAAATTTAGTAAATGGATAATTTTTCCTACTCTAAGCATTTAGATATTTCTGTTTTCAAGATGTTAGATGATTTATTTGTGAAAAGCATGTTATGAAATGTATCATAGTATAAATATCATAATAAATGGATAATGTCATTAACTCATCAAGTCATTGTTTATTAACATTCAGATCTTGAAATAGTGATCAGGACAAAGGTTCTTTTTTGTCAAGACTTCTTTCTAGATGGTGATAGAGAATGGTGTGTAAGAAATAAAGAGAAAGTGAAGAATTAATCCATGTTTGAAAGTAACTCTTGCATGCAGCTGACCTTGTTTCATCTCTGGTGCTGTATTGACCTTTAGCATTCCTCAGACTCACATTGCATCACAAACCTGGTTGTTCCAGAATCTCCAGTAGGTATTTCAGGTTTTCTAAGTTCCATTTGACAGATTCCTTCATCCCAAACTGTCTCACACAAAAAATAAGTGAACAAATGATATGTTACATTTAAGAATCATAATAAAAATTGTGTGAGAACAAAACTTTATGAATCCTAGACATTGGAAAATATACTATATTTTATAGTATATTTAATTTTTATATTTTATAGTATATTTAATACTATATATTAGATGATCAGAAAAAGACTGCTGCAGAATATAATCAGATCACATTTTTTAAGTAGTTATTCAATTAAAAAATGCTCCGGTTGAGGTCAGAGAGATGGTACAGAGTATAGGGCTCTTATCTTATACACGAGCAACCCAGTGTTCATTCCTGGCATATCTTATGGTACCCTGACCAGGAGTTATATCTGAGTGCTAACTAAGGATAAGCCTTAAAAAATGCTAGATGTTGCCCATGCAAACACAAACCAAAGAAGCACTGAAGTTTAAAAGAGGTTTTACACTTGAATTATAGCAGTAAACTTATTACAAAATCAAATGGTATAAGAAAAGTTGGATTATATGGTGTCTATAGCCTGAGGTATGTGTAAAATTACACATTTACACAGAAATGTGTAAATGCATAGGCTGATTGTGAATACAAGATTTTTTTTATTGTAGAGAAATGCACGATGTATCTAAGAAATAAAGGAGCTAATTAATTTTTTATTTTTATTTTTATTTTTTATTTTTTTTTGGTTTTTGGGCCACAGTCAGTGGTGCACAGGGGTTACTCCTGGCTGTCTGCTCAGAAATAGCTCCTGGCACGCACGGGGAATCATATGGGATACCAGGATTCGAACCAACCACCTTGGGTTCTGGATCAGCTGCTTGCAAGGCAAACGCCGCTGTGCTATCTCTCCCGGCCCTAATTAATATATCTTACTGCGTTAAATTGTTGCAGGCGTGGTTCGAATCTAGGCATCCCATATGGTCCCCGAACATGCCAGGAGCGATTTCAGAGGGTAGGGGTGACATCAGAGCACTGCCAGGTGTGATTCGCCCCCCAAAAATTATTGGAAGTATTGCTAAGAAAGGGACAAAACTTTAAGATCCCCAATTATTTTTGTGGACACTAAGAGTCTTTCCCACAACAAATAATCAGAGCACAATCTTTCATGCTACTTTTCTGGTTATTGGAGATGCAAAGACAAAGAAGTAAAATTCTCTTATCTCTCTGTCTCATTTTATAGAGGGAAGAGCATATCAACACAAACCATCACATTTAAAATACAGAGCATGTAACAAAGTAATATAGGGTTAGAAGAAAAAATTAGAAGGCAGATGAGAAATTTGAAATAAAATAGTGTCATAACTTACTAGTTTTGCTTTGTGCCACACTGGACCAGCTTACTCAGGTCTTATTCTTGATTGCGATCAGATCATTCTGATGGGAATTGGGAGAGTATCAGTTCTATTGTTTATCCTATCTGAGTTACCTCTTGCAAGGCAATTGTCCTACCCACTTAACTGTCCTCACAACTCGAGATAGGACAGCTAGGGAAAACTTTGGATATAGATATTTCAAAATGCTCTTAATAGATATATGCATAGAATGAATATCTTAGGCAAAAAATAAAAGAACATTCAAATTTCATTTTGTATTTAAGAGGAAGCCACAGACTCGTCAGATCAGTCATGTAGAATCTGGTAATAAAGACTATAGTCCTTTGTCTGGAAAATGGAGTAATACTTTGGCTTAGTGAGAATAGGACAGTGTAATGAGGGAGAAACAGGTATAATGCCAATGTAATAGTCTAGAAAAAGTGTGAAGTGTGTAGAAATTCAAAGTGGCTTGATTATTTATGTTTTTATAGTAGATGACAAAATTTGAGGAATATTTGTAGAATAAATAATAGCCCCAAAGTTTTTGTCCTATTATTGCTAGAAAATTCAAGATTCTCAAGTGCAAATGGTAAAGGCACAATTTTGTGGTGGCAAAGCAGAAACTGTGCTTTCAAGATCCATTTCTAGAGCTGGATATATATGTTAAAAATGTCTTTATATTGAATCAATTTATCATTATGTCTTTATTTTTAAATTTATAATTACATGGACTTAACCATACACCTTAAACAGAGATCTATTTAATATAGACAGCTAAGCACAAAGTTCA
The DNA here is from genome assembly GCA_004027635.1 of Crocidura indochinensis. Taxonomy (NCBI): domain Eukaryota; kingdom Metazoa; phylum Chordata; class Mammalia; order Eulipotyphla; family Soricidae; genus Crocidura; species Crocidura indochinensis. Next base: position 10,023 of record PVKC010036484.1, read on the forward strand.
ACCTGTACTCATCAAGATTTATAATTTTCCAATTTCATAGCACAGTTAATAAGATTCCCATTTCCCTCCCAGGCTGTCATAACTTATGATACTTAGGTATATGTTTCAGTTTGGTTTTAGCCAAGGGAAGTCACGTAACCAGTGAAGTAGAGAGAGGAGAGAAGATTGCCATACTTGAATCTGTATCATCAAAATGACAAAATGGGTCTATAATAAACAATAGGTTAGTGCTTGATATGCCTACAGCCTTAGTTGCAATACACAGCAGGCAAGTTATTTATGAAACGAGCCTCTTGAAAATATATAGTTCTTACAATATGAATCTCATTTCTGTTTCCTTTCCAACAAAATAGATTGGCATTATCCATCCACTTAGAACACATGGTTACTTTATTAGTCTTAAAAATATGATGACACCCTATAGCTAGAAAATATTGAAGAAATGCAATTCATATAATAAATGGAACACTTGATTACTTTTAAATCTTTGTAATATTTAGCTTTTCAACGTTTCAGAAAATATAAAATAAGTTCCTAGAATTCAAAGTATCTAGCTAGCATTAGTAAAGTATTATTTTCCTGTGATATTATGTTATTTATTTGCTTTTTGTTAATTAAAATTAATCATTATATACATTTTTATATATAAATGTTAGTATATATAATAAACACCCTGCAGGTTGTGTATGAATAATTAGCTGATGTTTACTTTATATTCCTAGCAAAATCTGTATTTCTATTTTGTTTCTATACAAGATTTTAATTTCAGAACTTTCAAATAAACTAATGTATATTTATTCTATATCAAGTTATATTATATATAAATTTAGAATATAATTAAATGTATTTATTCTGTTATCAACTTAAATGTTATATATCAATTTAAATATATTTAACCTCTTACCTTCTTAATAAAATGAGACAGAATATTTCAGACTTGATCTAGTTTACAGTTTTTTTCTTGTTCAACTCCACATTCCTTTTTAAAAGCAATGATCTTTATCCTACAAGTATTCCAGAAGAAAAATGCTTACCTTTTTATTATCTACTTACATATTTATGTTTTTAATAAAAGTACAAAGTAGGTTGGTGATATAGTTCAAAGAGATGAAGCAAATATTTCGCATACAACAGCCCTGACACAATATGATCCTTTTGAGCACCTTGTCAGGAATCTAGCCTCAACACTTGCTGGAAGTCATTCTAGAAAAACCCTGTGTATTGCACCCAATTAAGAACAACAACAAAAAAAATACCAAATAAAAATTTTAATGTGAAAGAGAAGATAAATAAATTGCAAAGCATAGGTTTTGCAAAAAGAACTATAATACCAGATATAGTGATAAGATGATTTCAATAGGTTGAATGATTGTGAACTCAGTTTCCAGGGCAGAGACAGATAACAGGTTCACAGACACTATTACCGGTACTATTATTAGAGATGCCATTTTTATGAAAAACTATATAGTTTTTGATGTTATATTAATGAATAGATTGAATAGATTATAGCATTTGTGAGTAAGAACTTTCATATCTAGGTTTTATTTTTCATAAAGAGACTTTTCTAATTGTATAATAATCCCACGCTTTACACAAAAGTCTATCATATTAAAATATACAAATGTGACTCTTTTTTTTTTTATAAACTGTGGTTAGAAATTTAAGGACTTCACAGGTTCTCTTTTGGATGAAGCAGCCAATTAGCATTTATTTACATTCAAGAGTAAAATGCAGCTGATCTGACAGAAATATTTAGATTTCTGAACTGAAACAAAAGTACAGCAGGAAGGTTTTTGTCTACATGTGGCCTATGCAGGTTAGATCCCTGGATTACATATGATCCCTGATTCCAACCAATAGACTCTGGGCAGAATCACGAGGAAACCTTGAACACTATAAATTTTGACCCCTAAATAATACAAACAAAGGAACTGTTTAAATTGCTTTCTCTTGGTTGTTTTCCTTATATGCCTTAGAGATTGAATGACCGTTCCCGTAATAGTTTTCAGTTATAAATTATAACCTATATTTTATGAAGCTTTGTCTGTAGTATACCTTTTTAAAGACAATTGATCATTTCTTATCATGGAATTACTAACATTATGTTATTTCCAACATTCGTGTGATTTTTATAAAAGTTAGAAAGTTCACTCTTTTGTACTTATTTCACTGTTATTTCACATACATTTTTGAGCTATTTCAAATCATTCTCATCATATATTACTTTTTAATTACATCAATTACTGTGTTTTTATACTTGTAAAACTAATCTCATGACTAATAAAGCTTGACTTTATTGTTTGCTAGATATTTGATACAAATAGAAAAAACAAAAGACATATCTAATATTCTTCCATTCACAGAACAGAGATATCATTCAAAACATAAAATATAAAAACAATTATTCCTTCACTTGTTGACAGTTCCTAACTAAGAAAATATGTAAGGTTGATTTCTAACATACTCTAAAATACATTATTAATAAGCAGGTTCTATTTAAAAATTAGCACACATGAATGAAAAATGCAATAAGTAAAGAGTAGCACTGGACTCTAAAGAAAACTCAGAATTCTGTTTTTACGGTCATTACAAAGATTTCAAATGCCCATAAAGATACAGGTATTTTTTATTTAGTAAAATGTATTTTTTTTTCATGGTCTCAATAAAAATGTCATGTTTCACAAACCAAAATGATTTGTTCTTCACAAAGAAATCTAATTATAAATGTATTAACTTTTACTCTTCTGAGCTTTTTGTTTGTTTGTTTTTGTTTGGGGGCCACATCCGGTGATGCTCAGGGTTTACTTCTGGATCTGAAATCAAAAATCCTCCGGGCTCGGGGAACCATATGGGACACCAGTGGATTCTACCACGGTGAGTCCTAGGTCACCCATCTGCAAGGCAAACGCCCTACCACTTTGCTACCACTCGGACCCTTGTTTGTTTGTTTTCAAACTAATCTTATATTTGTTTTTGCTTTATTTGAGTATTGAAAAAAGAATTATTTTTGTTGTTGTTTGTTTTGGGGCTACACCCAGGAGCATTCAAGGGTTACTGCTGGCTCTGCTCAAAAATCACTCCTGATGGACTAGGTAGATCA
>PVKC010036485.1:0-13205 GCA_004027635.1 Crocidura indochinensis
AAAACTTGCTTTGTATCTCAAATAGAGATTGACTAGAATGGGATTGACTTACAGTAAGTTTTATCACTACTGGCTCTACAACTCAGGACAAATAGTTTTACCTTACCACGATTTATTTCATCAGCTATAATTGGAGCTGCAGAGAAATTAGTAGACTATAATTTTCTATTTAATTTTCAATTTCATCTTCTATGAAATTGATTGGAGTCAATTTCAGATAAATTGTATTAATTTCAGAATGGTAGTAGAGAACATTAAATGAACGGCACTCTAAAGGATAGATGAGTTAGTGAATGTCAAAATTAATAAGACATTGCCATTATACTAGGCAAAATAAGTATATTTACATAAATACAAGTGTATTTACAGAAACATTAGGTTAATATGATGAAGGTACATATAGTCCTATAAGCAAATTAATTCACCTAAAGGATGGCAAAATCTTAAATATAGGCATGATTTAATCATTTGCACTTGCTATAACTATCATCAAACATTAAGAGCATTAACAACATTACTTTTGGGGCCAGAACCGTGGTGCAGCAGTAGAGTTTGTCTTGAATGTGGCTGACCTAGGATAACTGTGGTTTGATCCCCAGTGTCCCATATGGTCCCTCAAGCCAGGAGCGATTTCTGAGCACATAGCCAGGAGTAACCCTTGAGCATCACTGGGTGTGGCCCAGAAACCACCCCCCAAAAAACAACAACAACAACAACAAAACCCTCAAAATGCAATATTACTTTTTTTTTTGTCAGAATGATAGTAGAATGGGTATGGCACTTACCTTATGCACTGATGATCCCGGGTTCGATCTCTGGCACCACATATTGTCCTTTAAGCATTGACTAGTCATTCCTGAGTACAGAGGAGGAAGAGTCCCTAAACACCACTGGTGTAGCCTAAAATAAAACAAAACTAAAACAAACAAAACCAAAAATATTATTTTCTCAAGGTATCCTGTACACCCCATTAGCTGGGGTATTCCTGTTGATTTTGTATTTTAGAATAAGTCTTCCCATCCTAAAATTATTCTTATTCTTCTGACTTTTCTTTTAAATTATTATTTTCTGCTGACAAATACAACAGACCAATATTGATGTGTGTTGAATAAATAGGTCTTAGTTACAAAGAACTCACTCCTCTCCTCCCAATAAATGTTTATACATTAACCATCACTTATGGTTTGTTTTAGTCTACAAGTGGGTGGTTCTGAAATTTCTGAAAACTTATAAAGACACAGGGAGGTGATTTTTAGATGCAAGTAGAATAGTGCAGAGGTCTTCAAACATTTGTTTATGGCATGAAGATATCTACTGGTTTATCACCCTGGTCATAAAGGTTATGGACCAGAATGCAAAAAAATGAGAATAAGTAGATGTTAATCTGAATAGTTGAAGAAAAGAATGGTGGTATATATTGCTTTAAAAGAATCCCACAACATTCAAAGTCTTAGACATGATTTTCATCAACATTTTTGTTTGTTTGTTTTTGTTTTGGGGCTACACCCGGTGACATTCAGGGGTTACTCCTGGCTATGTGCTCAGAAATTGCTCCTGGTTTGGGGACCATATGGGATGCTGGAGGATCAAACTTAGGTCCATCCTAGGTTAGCACATGCAAGGCAAACACCCTGCCGCTTGTGCCACCGCTCTGGCCCCTCATCAGACTATCTTAAGGATAGATAAAAGTCCCCCAAGTAGTAAGGTATTCATAGAACTGGGGTTCTCCTCTTATTTTTCCCTTTATTCCCAGCTGCAGGGGTACATTAACCATTTTAAATGATTTCCAGTTCTAGTTTAGCATAGGATACACAAACTACACTTATAAAAAGTGTAATTAAAGAGGGAAATAAAACCAAACAATTACAAAATCTTAACACACTTCCAACATATTCTTTAAAAATACAGCATTATTGCACTGATTACTACATTTTTGTAACCAAAGACTGCTGGAATTTGATAGCTATCTTATTTTATGGAATCAATGCACATGCTAAGTTAAGAAAGACTAAAATGGAGTAAAAATTATGTCAGAAAACTTCTAATATCTATTTTTTTACTCTGAGTGAAAGTTTTATTTAGTAAATATGAATGGAGTTATAGAGACAGGCAGAAATATAGGCAGATAAAGAAAAAAAATAAAGTTCTGGAAACTCTATGGAATAAAATAAATGAATTACACAGCCAAAGATATATATTGGTGATTAAACATAGAATACATATCAGAAAAATGTTGTAATTTATAATTTATAAATTCTTCACAAAGGCTGGGACCAGAAAGATAGTAAAGCAGGTAATAAAGGTGCCTTGTATGCAACTGACCCAATACTAGGTATTACTCCAAACCTACCAGGAGTAATTCATCAGCACACAGCCAGTAATAACCACAGTGGTACCCACAAACCCAAGAAAACATTATTCAAAAAACTTCATAGATTTTTAGTTTAGCACAGCCAAGATCATGAAAATTCTAGAGAGAAAAGAGTGAAGACATGTATCATTAATACATTTTGATTACATAGTATATTTATGTCCAAGATAAATATATCTCCAAGATAAATTCTTGCAGTGATTTATTTCAGTGATTCTCAGTGATTATGCTATTCTTTTATATTTCTGGTAAAGAGCAGAGAAACAATGAAAAACTATAGAAAAATAAAGAAGGGAGGTAATTCTCTTGAGGTGATACATATATTTAAAATAAATCAATTCAGAGAGAGGAACATGACTTTTGTAAAGAGTAGAAGTGTTTTAATTCTCACAAAATGATAAAAGTCAGTTTTAAGTGCTCAGAATTATGGTTCATTGATGTTTAATGGAGGCAACCAAGATACTGTCTAATTCGGTTTCTTTCTTCTTTGGTAAAGGTGAAGAAAATAAGGAAGATTGTGCAAAACCTAAATATAGAGAAGAATTTATAAGGTTCACTGTGTTCACTGGACAAAAAAAAATGAATTGAGGAGATATTTTTGAGCAGATATTTTAAGCAGTTCAAGCTTGCCAAAACTTTTAACATAGCCATGTTAGCAAAGAAATCCATATTCATGGGTTAGAAATAAGTAAATACAATTATATCTTCAGTTTTAAAGTTCACTCATTAGTGACAAAATTATGACAAAGCAGAATTCCAAAAAAGAAAAAAAGTGCAACAATATCAATTTGCCAGTTTTAACTAGAGAAAATAATGGAATTGATTTTGTAAAACTGAAAAATTTAACCTAATATAAATATAAATACCTGGTCAAGTTTTTAACTATTCAAGAACTTTCCAGGACATATAAGATTCTTCCTTACCTTACTTTAAATTGGACCTCTGAAATGTCACAATTATCTTTTCTGGTTTCCTCACTTATCATTATAGAGATTGTCTTACTCGTTACCTAATGCCTCTATATGAATTTAATTTTGTAAGATTTTTTTTTTTTGGTTTTTGGGTCATACCCGGCAGCACTCAGGGGTTACCCCGACTCTGTGCTCAGAAATCGCTCCGGGCAGGCATGGGGGACCATATCGGATGCCAGGATTTGAACCACCGTTGGTCCTGGTTTGGCTGCTTGCAAGGTGAATGCCCTGCTGCTGCACTATCTCTCCTGTCCCTAAATAAGTTTAATTTTGACAAATAATTCAAGATGTGGTTTTCTATTTATCTTTTAATAACCTATTCAACATAGCAAATTCCCATACATTTGACTTCAGGGAACTAAAAGAACCAGTTTTAAATTTACATTACTGACCTTGCTATGCAAACAAATTATCCCTTAGTGAAAGCATTTACCTTTCCAGTTAAATGATTACTTAGGGAGAGAATACAAATTCCTAGTTTATTTGGTGAATAAGTTCAGGTATTGCATACAGTGATGATTAACTTTGAAATAAAATATGCCTGGAAAATACTAAGTAAGTAGATTGCATGTGTATTCACTACCAAAGAGAAAAGGTAATTATGTGAGGTGATAGGATGTGTAAAAATTATTTTGTGATTATGTGTGTCAAATCAACACATTGAAGTCCTTCATATAAAATGTCATATGCCAGTTGTATTTTTGTATGTACAATAAGTTTTATTAAAATATATTGGCTACAGGCATTTCTAGTTCTTATCCTGATATTATATTTTATAAACATAATCAGTTTAAAATTTCCTAGTTACTATCTTCTTTGAAATTGCTTATCTTAAAAATGATTATAGGTGAAATCTGATTAAATTTGTTACCTCATTTTATGAATGTTATTTACCCAAGCTTATAATGTTATTTTAAATTCAACTACATTCCCCAAATGCAGAATTCTACAGTTACTTTGATTCCTAATCTTGGCTGTATATTTATTATGACTAGTTAATAAGTTTCATGTTAATTTTTAGAACTATATTAAAATTACCTACCTTTACTGGCCTCTTTTTTGCAACCAGGAAATAAGTAAATTTAGGGCAGGAGTGATAATACAGCGGTAGGGCATTTGCCTTGGACTCCCTGATCCAGGACAGACCTGATTTGATCCCAGCATCCATATGGTCTCTCTACCCAGGAGCGATTTCTAAGTGCATAGCTATGAGAAACTGGGTGTGGTCCCAAATAAACAAACAAATAAACAAAAAAAAAAGAAAGAAGTGGCTGGAGCGACAGAGCAGAGGTAGAGCATTTGCCTTGCAGGCTCTAATCTAGGAAGGACTGTAGTTCTATGCCTGTTGTCCCATATGGTCCCCAAGCCAGGAGTGATTTCTGAGCAAAACTTCCTTGATCAAATGTCCAAGTACTATTGTAAATGAAATATGCACACAGACTTGAACATAATTTTATGAGCTGGTATCATCTAGATATGTGTAATATATAGCATATTATGCATAAAATTAAAATAATCCTATATTTATTATACATAACATTCCATGAATAAATATAAAGTTAGATAAATAAATAAAAATGCCTGACCATCTAGAATTTCCTTATTAACAGATGCATTTCTAGGTGATGATTTTTAGCAAAATAACATATTCTAACTGGAGCCATTAATCAAGAAAATTAAAATCAGCCTCATGGAATCATTTCCTTTAATATTTAGTCCAATTTGTATCAGTGGTTCATTTTAACCTCACCTATGACACTTAAATCCTATTAACATGCTATATCTTGCAGATGAGAAAATTTCAATGTAGAAAAATTCTATGTGCTATACCCAAGGTCATTAGATCGCAGAAATAAGGCTGAAAGTACCAGTTCTTGCTTTTATGGCATGGTCCACAGAACTGGCATTAATCACATACCTGAGATATTTCTTGTCTTAGTTATAACTCAGTGTTTATAAGAATGACCAAAGAGGACTTCAAATTAAATAGTCACATTGAGTGATTATTAAATCATCCCATTAATCTAATTAGCACCTTAGACATCAATGGATAACCCTTTACTATTTTAGAACACCAAATTATATTAGTATAAAATCATCTATCAATATAAAAGGACATACGTTTATTCAAGCATTACCTAGACTTTCTATCTGTGCACTGGACCTTTGGTTTCCTCTTACAAAATGAAATTGAGTTTATTTTTAAAACTTGAATATTTTTTCCCCAAGTTTGTCTTTCACTATCCCTCTTGGGGCCATCACAACAGCTGGAGACTGTGCTGTGAAAAGGAGGAAATACAAAGGACTATAATGTAGTTGTGATTGTTGCCCAAACCCCAAATAAACAGAAACAAAACCAAAAATATCTGACTCTTCTTGCTTCTAGAACAATTTAAAATTATGGCAAACCAAACTCTATTAGTTTTTTTTCTTATTGGGGTGAGGGGAAAAGGATATTAGAAAGAAACGTTTATTGGGACAATTAAATTTGAAGGATTTAGTTTTGAATATTTGAGAGATCTATTTTAAAGCATACCTTTTTGTAAAATGAGGCAAAAAATAAAACACCACCCCTTGTTTTACTTACTAATGCTAAACTGGCATAGCTTACTGTAATAAAAGTTTTGGATATTAAAAAACATGTCAGTTTCTATCTGGAGTGATAAGGTTTCATTTTCTGACTGAAGGTAATTGTGCAAGATCCTGCTATTATTTTACTTGGGAAGTTCACATTACAATGATGTAAGCATGCATTTTTAATTATAAATAAAATGGAGCACTATTATTACAAACTGTTTAAGAAAGTAGTCTTAAAGGACTAATTTAATGATAGGTAAAAGCATGAATAAAAGAGCACTTTGCTAAGAGTCTATTAACAGAGAAGGAAGTGCCATTAATCCTAAAGATGCTCTGCATGTATAATACTCGGACACTAAGACGGCTTTAACATCTCTGATACAGAGTTCAAAAGACTTCATAATATGGCTCAATTAAATAATTTATATCATAGTTTATCAAGACTATTAATTTTTATTTAGGCAAGACTTCAATTATCAAATTTTATTTGATCTTGCCTTTCATATGTTTGCTATTCAGTATATTAACAAATAAATAATGCTTTAATTAATGAAATGAATCACTCTGTTTCATTGTCCTACATTTCCATAAGTCAAGGGAATATTCTTATTGGGTCCTTCTTTACTGAGCCAGTGTCATCATTACAATATCACTACATACAAAACTCAATATGTATTATTTTTTGTTAATTTGTTTGTTTTGGGCCCAAACTGGGTGGTGCTCAGTGGTTACTCCTGGGTCGAACTCAGAAATTACTCCTGGCAGGCTCAGGAAACCATATGAAATGCAGGGATTGAACCCAGGTCAACTGAGTGCAAGGCACTATATCGCTCTCGCCACTCGATTTTGTGTCCCTAAATTAACAACTATTTTAGAATAAAATATTACTTAAATATTATAGGATTTTAGTGTAATGGCAGATTTTCCACATATAATTTATTGACTTTAGCAACAGTTAATGACTGCTAGCTAAATTCATTAAGCAGAAGCGAATTACACATCTTATTACTTAGTTCTTGGGTATCTATCAGTTGTTTTTCATTTTAGTGTTTTGACCATAGTGGCAGTATGCTTTGTGATTGCCATCAGATTTGCACATGTGAATGATTTTTATAAATTGTGTGATTTCAGTATGCTAATAAAATCATAGAATATTATTTTTTAAAAATTGGGGTAAATACATACTGTTCAGAGAATTTCTGTTTCAACATTAACAAGTCTACTACATGTATAGATTATATGCCCTATGCATGTGTTTCTTAATACTTGCTGCAACTACTTACAAAATATATGGCTCATATATTACATTATTCAATTTTAGTTCACAAAATTATTATTTTATGCTTTATTTTGAATGTCATGTAAATTACAAAATAATTTAAATATAAAAATGCTTTACATTTCAACCTAGAAATTTATCAAACATCAACTCCCCATATTATGCTATCCTTTTATGTCAACAGTGTATTTGCCTGGGCTTATTTTTACTATCCCCGCAAAACTAAATGTTAGCAAAGGATTGTAGATTGCTACAAAAGCAAAAATAACTACCTAAGGACAACATGGGTTAATAAAAAAAATGGTTTAGGATTTAAAATGTAATACTATGGCTTTAAAAATATAGGACATACTATCAAATAATAAATTTTAAGATATGAAATGTGGCTCCTAAGTGTCTTAATTGCATGCACTAATACAATATTTTTAAATGATAATTTCATGGAAAATAGCTATCAACATCTTTCATTATAGTAAGGGATAATATTAATCCTCAATTAAAATGTGTAATTCCCTCAGGAAATGATATGCCAGTCTCTGCCCTCAGAGAATAAGACCAATTTTCTTAATGAATTTCTAAATACAGAACTTGAACTTTAATTTAGGCATTAATTGGAAAGTTATAAAAATAAAAAAATGAAGAAATATATTAAAAGGTAGAAAGATTCTGCTTTTTCTAAAATACTTTTGATTATAGAGATATTAATTACACTTACAGAATTTTATGCTAGCATTTCAACTTGAAATGCTAAACTGTAAATTCATGAAGATAGAATAATTATCATCACTGAATCTTCCCTAAAGAACTATTCCCAAAATATCACAGCATTGTCAATATCTTGAAAAGATATTGTTACAGTGAAGTGATTAGGAAATGGAAACGGAATGAGGCCAGGTGCAAGGTATAAATTTAAATATGAAATCAACCTCCATTGCTCATGTCACTATAAAATATTCTGAAAAATGTATTTTGCCCTTGAAAAAAAGTAATTTATGTAGATAAGCTGAACTGAAAAATTTGACACATTTTTCAATTATGCGCAAGTTAAAAATATTCTTCAAATATCTGAGTTTTCAGTATAAATATTCATGGGAAAATTAATAATTTATTATTCCTATAAATAATACTTATTCTAAATTAAGGAATATTTTTATTAATAGAATAGTGTTCACATTTGAAGCTATTTAAGGTTATACTCATCCAGATGTGTTCTGTTAAAATTTTCACATGCAAATTGTTTCCCATTATTTTATCAATGTGGCTAGAACAGAAAATTATTGTCAATTAGAAGGGGAACAATAATATGGCTTAAAAATTAGAGCTTAGGCTGTGTATGCAGGAGTTCCAAGTTCAGTTACTGATCCCCACATGTAATCTTTGGAACTAAGAGCAGCAATCGAGTTTCACAGATGTGGCCCCAAAATAAAAATAATAAATGAATCATAAAATAAAGAATCAATTAGATAATTACTCATGCTTCATTTTGGCATTTATTTTGTTTTTTGTTTTGTTTTGTTTGGGGGCCACACCTGGTGGCTCTCAGGGGTTATATTCCTGGTTCTGTGCTCAGAAATTGCTTCTGGTTGGGGGATTGATGGGATGCCAGGGATGGAATCCAAATCTGTCCTGAGTCAGCCACATGCAAGGCAAATGGCCTACCACTGTGCTACCACTCCGGCCCCATTGGCATTTATTTTAAAATAGAAATTTTATTAGTTAGCATTATATTATATTAATTCTATATGTTTATCATTTTGGACATAAGACCTAATCTTTAATGTTTGCTTAATCAGTTTTCTTTTCTTTCCATGGGAATAACAGACTTTGTCAGTGGGAATGAGATTTTTTGCATCTATTTTATATTCATAACATTATATAAATATACTTTTTGTTTTGTTTTTGGGCCACATACAGAAATGCTCAGGTCTTACTGTTGGCTCTGGGCTCATGTACACATGAACAGGCTCTGGGGACTGTACCACAGACAAAAATAAGGTTGGCTAAACCAAAAGAAAGTGCCAACTACCCACTGTATTATTCTCCAGTCCTGCAATATAAATTTATATAAAAATAATCAGATATTAAGCACAGGTGCACTACAAAATTCTTATTGACTTTTATATGCTATATTCTTAGAAATGAAAATTTTATTGTAATTCTTATTTCATATGTAATAAGTCAAATCTAGCCCAGAAAAAGGAAATTAAATATGGCTGTTTAGAGACTTAAATTAGATATTTTCAATAACGTAAAACAGAGATAAGAAATAAATGGAGAGAGGAAAAAGAAGGAAGGCAGGAAAATGTTATGTTGAATCTTTCTATGTAATATGGATGTTAGGAAATCTCATAGTCTTCACAGTAAACAGACATGGGAATTCAGATCATTTTAAATTAGTCTGAAAACCTAGAAATTACATATATTAAATAGAAAAAGCTAATGTCCCAATTTAAATATCCTTAAGCAGGAAGACATCTATTTTGCCCCAATGATTTGTTCCATTCAGGTTTTCCATTCATATATTGATGAAATCTATAACTTTGGGAAGGAGAATATTCTTTACTTGATCTACTAATTGAAGTATTGTCACCAAAATTTATCTCACAGAAACTCCTAAAATAATGTCTGGTTGTCTAGGTGCCCATGTGGTCCAGAAAATTTTATATGTTAATTTCATAAAGATTTTTAGAACTTTTATTGTGAAAAAATAAAGGCCAATAAAAGTAGAGTTTGCCTGCTTTTGACAAACTTTTGACAAAATATGAACATCAATTTTCTATTTTCAAGCTCAGTAAGTGACAATTCATAGCCACTTGCTTCATTTCTAAGTATATTTTCAATTTAAAAACATATATGTTGTCACATAATTTATTTCAAGTAAGGTGAATGCCTTTCCTCAAGAATTATATTTTTTCTTTCTTCCGACATCTCTTAGTAAACACTGATTCTTAATTCTCTATTCCCCATTTAAAAATAACAGAATAAGCAGCACAACACAAAATAATGTGAAAAAATTTTAGTTAAATTATGAATTGTCATCTAAAGAGAATAAAAAATAAATTTAGGCTAAGTTTAATATTATGATTAACAGAAAATAAATGAGATGCCAGTGCAGTTGATTGTATATGGAGACCCTGAAAGTAAAAATTGTATGAAGCAATTAAATCGCTGTGTTTTTTTCTTCAAAAGATACTGTATTTTCCAGCAAAGAAGTCTACTGGGCATGTACAACAACCCTCTACTTTTCCTGTTAAAATATAGGGCTTGGGCTATATTTACCATATAAGACCACCTCTCTTTTAACACACACAAATGGAAATTAAAAAACATAAGAGAAAAAGAGTAGAACTCTCAAAGGTTAACAATTTATGTTTAATAAAGCTAATCTTTGGAATGCTAACAATCATTTTACATTTGTCATTTGTAACAAATGACTAATTTTTTTTTAAATTGTGATCTACATTAAGAGCAGGGAGAATGGGCTACTCCAAGAGCAGCTAGCTGGGATGCAGTGATTAAAGGAAAAGCTAGAGGGAGACAGAGCACTTCCTCTGTGTGCCATAGAAGCTGAACAGAGAGAGGGCTGAATACTGGAAAGCTGCATACCCAGCGGTTGGATGAGATGTGGCACTTGGTAGCTCAGATCTTCTGTGTGCCCTGAAAAATAAATCAGGACAAGCAGAGGACTGAGCACCAGAAAGCCGCATACTAGTGATGACAGCCGGTGGATGGATGGAATGCAGCGCTCAGTAACTCAGCTCTTCTGTGTGCCCTGAAAGATTAATCAGGACAAACAGAAGACTGAGTGATGATGCCTGGCAGCTGGATGGGATGAGGAGGTAAGAGGGCGGTGGATCACTTGTCCCTGAAGCTGGACTAAATTTCAGCATGCTTTATATACTGGTGTATAAGATGATGCTGACTTTTAAGAAGTTTTTCATGGGTTAAAAAGTCGTCTTATAAAAAAAAAAAGTCGTTTTATACATGAGAAAATACAGTATTTGTTAGTAGTATACTATAATTATATGTTAAAACTTAAAAGCTGAGAATAAAATAATTGATGACTAAAAAAAATTTAAAGATCTACATATAAACTGACTCCTGTTATCCTGTGAATTGCTTTTTAGTCCTAGTTGAGGAATTGCTGATACATATATTCATTAGTTAGAAGAATAAGGTTTGAAAATACTAGACAGGAAAGAGGTCTTTGTGGATATTAAAAACCATATATGTGACTCATTTCTCCAGAAAAAGCAAAAAGATACATTTATTTATTCTGAAAAAAGTGAAAGTTAATGTAAAAGATATAAGGCAACAGTGCAGAAAATGTGGAATAATGATGCAATTATTGCATATGCATTTCATATGCCATAATAAATATTTGTATGTTTCCTTTTATGTTCACCAATAATCAGCTTAACTTAAAGTTGCAATATTAAATGAAATTTATTAAAAGACACTTTAAATTTTTGCCAAAGTATTACCTGATACTTACGTTAAAATTTAGAATAAATAATAGACTTCTTAATAAACATTTAAACACCTCTATGAAACGAATACCTAGTGATTTACTATTTGTTCATACTTGCATCTACTCATTGTTCTACTATTCCACTATTTTGTGAACCAAAATTTTGTTTTACTATGCATATAAAAGTTTTATTTTTATCTGAAACACTTTTGCTAACTACATTTTACCCTATTCATGATTAAATTGTATCTCAAACAGCATATTAAAACTGATTAGCTGGGGTTAAAGTGATAACAGCATTATATACACGTAGCAATATTACATAAGCAGGAGTTCAAGAATTCCACTTAATTCAGCTTATTCTGACACTAAGATAACATATGATTTCACATATTGGTCTCAAGACCACCTTTCACATCAGACACCAAAAAATGGCATGATTTTTTTATTATTTCACCTAAAATCTAAGAAGATAGATTCCTGGAGCAGCTGTCCCACATACAGAAGAGCCAAATTAAAAGTGTAAAGAGCCATATGTGGCTCGCGAGCCACAGGTTGCCGACCACTGGTCTAAAACATTTATGGATATAATCACTAGACTGAAATGACTGTTCAATTAAATTCCTCAAACCATTCAGATTCCTTTATCATTCATAATACCCCATGCCACTTACCTTTATATAAATAATGACACTGATTGACATGGGAAAAATAAAACATTTATGTTCATCACTGCACAGAGTAGTCTTGATGAGAAATTAAGTTAGAATACAAATGACTAGTATTTATCATGAAGAGGATATGGAAGAGAAGGCTTCAATCTTAAGGGAATCTAACTGGATTAAGTGATTAAATTTAATTCCTTGAGGAATAGCAATCTGCTTCTTAGAATATTTTGAGTTACCATAAGTAATATTCACCTCAGTGGTCTACATGACAAATTTCTGATATACTCATATATGCATGTTATCTGATCTATATTTTGTTTGTTTCAGAGCCAGCCCCCCCCCAAAAGGCTTGACCTGTGTGGAGGGTTTACACTTGTGATTGCTGAAAACTGTATTTGGTTATGGAGATTTGAAATAGAGTGACACAGATTTAAACTAGTAATGCCATATATCCACATTTTTTAATGTAGAGACTACAATATTGCTATGTAAGTGTAACTTGTCTCATGGCCTACTGTAAACATTCAGTAAACAGTTTTGAATGATTATGTAGCCATAATTTATAAATGATTCAGATTAAGGTTGATTAGCTTTTGAGAGATCTGTGCCAAAGGGTGACATCCTTTGATGACCAAAATATTCTAATATACAATTTTTTAAGAGAAGGGGGAATCATTATGTGAATTGGTAAAGGAATTTGATAAGTTAAAATCTTTTCTTTTTATTTTAAATTATGGAAATGAATGTAATCTTAAACAAGTACAAGTAGGAGATAGATATCCAATATATTGCTTTTTTTTGTTTGTTTTTTGCTTGTTTTTTTTGGGGGGGGGTTACACCTGGCAGTGCTCAGAGATTACTCCTGGCT